>PVIA01009710.1:0-58472 GCA_004024845.1 Tonatia bakeri | reverse complement strand
AAAATGGAGTAAGAAATGGGAAAAGTAAAATATGAGATTTGAAATTTTAAAAAGATAGTAAACTAATAAGAACAAAATTAAAGTAAAAGAAAATCATGTTAAAAAGCCATGCAAAAGAAAAGCCCATGCAAACAGTGAAAAAGAATGAGGTGGAATTCATCTCAGCAGAGTTCAGTGCTTGGCTGCAGACCTCTCCTTCTGGATCCAACTGACAGAGGGTGCAGCCAGGGGGCCCCCAAATAAGGGTTTGTAATGGAGTCTAGAACTCAGGGTGTCCAGAAAATATTTAAATATATATATATAGGATGTCCTCACCCCCACAAGTCTGAACTGGAGGATGGGACACATGGTGCAGGGCCACTGAGGGCTGTTCTGCATAGCAACAGTTTTGCAGCTAACCTCTGGCATGGTCATTTAACATATCTGTAACTTTTAACTGGTTTCGTGGGTATGCTAAATAGCTGTGGCCCTGCTTTGAGCCAGAGAAGTGGGAGTGATTTCAACCCTTGATATAACTGGGAGGCAACTCCCTCTGGTTACAGTGCCTGCATGAGAGAGAAAAGAAGGAAAGTTGCGGGGACGGGGAGACCACGCGGTTTTGGCAAAGGTTGGGACCACATGGCTTTGGGGTGTCCCCTTTTGCTATGTGGCTTAAGAAGCAGAAGAGACCTTGTTGGGAAGAAAAGAGGTGAAAGTGTTGACGGGAGACATCTGGTTCTTGCTGACGTATGTAAAGAATTACGTATCAGCAAATCTAGTAGTATGTAATCAGTTTATTAGTGGCCTGTTCCCCTGGAAGAGAACAGGACTGGGTAGAATAGGGGGTAAAATACAAAGTTTCAGGGCAAAGCAGGGTGACATAAGCAAAAGCAGCTGAAGATCAGGATGGCAAGCCCCTGGGCAGCCTGAGACCGGGTGGCCAGAGGCCCAAAGGCCTGAGAGCCAAGAGCACCTAGAGCCCCAGAGAGAGAGAGAGAGAGAGAGAGAGAGAGAGAGAGAGAGAGAGAGAGATCCCTTTGTTCTTATAACCGGAAAAGACACCGGCATTTGGGCTGCCTGTCACTACCAAACCAGTAAGCAATGACAGCGACTGAATCTTTATGGGCACTTTATTCAGGTGGTCAGCGATCTGAGAAGATGGCGGGTTCATACCCTAACAGACCATCTTGTCTTTTCTTTCCAGGCCAGATCTTTTATTAGGGGGGACAGGGGGAGGAGATAAACAAGGTGCAGTGAGGGCTTTGAGATTCAGGGAGGATTGGGTGAGTGAAGCTGCAGTCTTCCTGTTCTGGGCAGTTAGCTGTTCCCAGGGGAGGGAGGTCATCTGTCTCTCCCTGGAACACAAAGGCCCAGATTCCTCCAAGTGGTAATCTTTTAGCAGTGCCCCAGAAAGTTGGCTGTTTTCCCAGGAGCCAGGATGGGCCTTATCTGTAGTTTCTGAAGCAAAAGCTTTAACATACACATTACTTGCTAGACTTACAACTTTTTACCTTAAGCTAAAATTTTCCAAGTCTTGAGTCCCCTATCATTCTGAGGACTTATATAGTTGGTGGGATAGGAGAAAAAAGTTACAAATTGATTAATGAGTAAATGTGGTGCCAGCCTTCCTGGGGGAGTGTGACTACCCAAACTTAGGTATGTGTGGGGGTCTGTTAGCCCGAATCCTTATCTTGTCCAGACTCTATTTGTTTATCTTGTTGTAAAACAGACACGTGACAGGAGGCAGTTAATTAAAATTGGGGCACTTTCCAAAGTTATTTATGGGCTCTTTCTGTAAGCATCAGGGACTCCCTCATAAAACAGACAGTGACCAGAGGTAAGCCATGAACCAAAGTTGTTTTATGGGCTCTTTCTGTGGGCACCGGGGACCCTCTCCCACATTCAGGCCTTGGGATGAAAGCACAATTTCAAGGCTTTCTTTCCCAGATAGTGGAAATGTTACATAGAATTTCAAGGACTTTCCTTCTTTCTTGCTAACATAGTGTTTCTTGTGATGTTGGAACACCTGGCAGTATTATCAGACCAGGCTCAGGACTGCTGAGTTAGCGTGTGAGACTTGTCTCCTTCCTCCTCCCTGCCTCGGTGTACTATTCATTCTACCTAATCAGTGAAAGGCGTTTCCTGGCAACCAGGGTGCTAAATGCTGGCCTGTAACAGTATTGCAGTCTCAGAGTTCTTCCTATGCTGTGTCCTGTCTCAAAAGGACTCTTGCTGGTGGGCCATGAGAAGGTGCCACATGGTTTTGGATTAACTGGAGATCATGGCAGCAACACAGCCATCATCTCTCCATGATGGTGCTGGGAACTGAGGGGCTACCTGAGCCACAGACTTCTACATTTCCTGAGATATGGTACTCTGGACTGGGCAGAGGGAGAAGGAAGGACTGTGCATTTGTGGGTATTCTAAAGGACTTTAGTATTTTAATGAAGACATTAAGTCATTACTCTAAGTCTGTATAACTGTAACAGGGTACAGCCAAGGGGGCCCCCAAATAGGAATTTGTAATGGGGTCCAGAACTCTGGGTGTTCAGGAAATATTAGAGAAAAAAAATATATGATGTCCTCACCCCCACCAGTTTGAGTTGGGGGAAGGGACACATGGAACAGGAACATGCAGGGTTGATTTGGTAGAAGAGGACCATGCAGTTTTGGGGTCCTCCCTTTTGCCACATGGCTTAGGAAGCAGGAGAGCCTTTGCCTGGAAGAAAAGGGGTGAAAGGACTCTTGTTGGTGGGTCATGAGAAGGTGCCACATGGCTTTGGATTAACTGGAGATCGTGGCGGCGGCACAGCTGATGGTGCTAGGAGCCTGAATCACGAACTTCTACTTCTTTCCCGAGATACGGTACCCCAGATTAGGGCAGAGGGAGAAGGAAGGACTGTGCATGTGTGGTTATCCTAAAAGACTTTAATATTTCAATGAAGACATTGGGCCATTACTTTGAGTCTGTATAGTTTTTGATAAACATTTCCTTTTCTTTTCACAAATCTCTGGCATTGAGAGACATCTTTCCTCTGGTGGCGGGCATAGTGAACCTAGTGGGGGAGGTCCTTTCGATAATAATATATCGTACCCCCCTTGGCTCTGTTCAGTAACATAACTTTTTGAATAAATAATTCCTTTCCTTTTCACCAATCTCTGGCATTAAGAGTCATCTTTCCCTGGTGGTAGGCAAGGCAAACCTAGTAGCGGGGGACCCCCAGAGCACCATTCGGTAATAGTATATTGTTCACCCCCTCCCGCCCCAGGTCTGTTCTGTAACACAACTTTGGTACTATCAGATGCCATCCCTGTCTAGGTCTAGGCAGCCTGCTAGAGGCTGCAAGTGATCCACAGTGTGTGGCTATCTCCTTTAGGCTTGGCTGTGTCTGGGATGGTCCTTGCTGATCTGCCCTGCTGGCTTTTTATCACCACAAGGCCTAGGGGAGGATCATCCAATGTCTGAAAGCACTGCAGGCACCTCCTCTCCCCATCTCTATCTGCAGTCCTGCTGTTAGGCTTAGTCTTGTCACTCACCCGTCTGTTACTGAGAGGGCTTCTGGTGAGATCAGGAGGAGGATGGGGACCTGAGGTCTCCCCAGGAGCTGCTGTTCAATCTTCAGGGAAGTTGGTGGGTATGTTCCCCTGCTCCTGTACCACCTGTTTTGGTCTGCCCCCGATTATTTCTAATAATGCATAGTTTCTGACGAGTTAGCTGTCAGTTTCATGTGAAGGGCCAATCTGTGTAAAAGGGTCAGCTCTTTCCTGCCTGGCACTGACGGCAGCTATGTATAAGAGCCAAAGCAACCAGCCGGTCTTGTGACTGAGAAAAGTTCAGAAAGGCTCCCTTTGGCCTCTCCTTTTCTTTCATTGGGAATATGTGCCCAGCAGGGAGCTTCTGAGCCTAGCCAGACTATTCCGCAGGGGGTGCGGGGTGCTGTGTATGTGTTTCCCTTCCCAGATGGTTTCACTCTGCAGGGGGTCTGCCTGACTGCAAAGAATCTCTGGTGTTCAGCTCTTGCCTGTCTATCTCCCAGCCCAGTGCCCTATTCAGGAACCACAGTCCAGAACTCTGTGTCCTGTGCAACCCCTGGCCTGCTAGCCAACTTGGGTGGGGCCCAGCAAACCCCTTGTTGCACAATTCTCTGACCTCCCTGCCCAGCTGGATTCAGTGGGAACGAACTGTGCTTTCAATCTGGTCTCTTTGCAGGGTCTTTGCCCAGCCACCTTTCATCTCCTTTTAAAAAGTCTCTATGTGGCCCTGGCTGGCGTAGCTCAGTGGATTGAGCTCGGGCTGCAAACCAAAGCATCGCAGGTTCAATTCCCAGTCAGGGCACATGCCTGGGTTGCAGGCCACAGCCCCCAGCAACTGCACATTGATATTTTTTTCTCTCTCTCTCTTTCTCCCTCCCTTCCCTCTCTAAAAATAAATAAGTAAAATCTTTAAAAAAAAAAAAGTCTCTATGTGGTACCCCCACTGCAGTACTGAGTCATTGTGTGGTTCTCTGCACATACGCCCTCCCCAAAAAGCAAAATGTTTTTCATGGTTACAGCTGGCTGCATCCTGCTGATGCCTCTGCCAGACCCAGGTGCAGCAACCTGATTGTTTTAGGAGATTGAGTCCTTGTTTGGAACTCTTCAGGTTGGTGCTACCATTGTGGACACGCTGCTCACTGTGTGTGTGTAGCCTGGATCTCCCAGACTCCTATCCTCCCAAGTCTCTCCCGGTTATGGTTGGAGACCCCTGTGTGGGACTAGAGCCCCTTGCTCTGGGACAAGAGAGAACTCCAAAGCTGCAATTTCTGTCTGGTCTACTGCTGCAGGCACCATGCACAGGGTATTTCCCCTTCAACTTATAACATTTCCTTACTGGACAGTGCAAAGCATCTTCTGTACTCCTTGGCTTCAGAATTTCACATCAGCTAAGATTCCATTGATTGTGCAGGTTAGCTGTCAGAAGGTCAGTCAAAAGTCTGAGTTGGGGGCAAGACAAAGTGGATTCAGCTCTCACCTACTTGGCCACCATCTTGGGGTCCTGAAATGGTTGCTTTTCAACCCTGAAGTTGACATTAGAATAATCTGAGGAGCTTTAAAAAAAAAAATGATGCCTCTGTTTGCCCCCAGAATGATAAAAATGGATTTGAAGGGTGTGGATTGGGCCTTAGCCCTTTATAAAAAGTCCCCCAGGGATCCTAAGGAGCAGCAGGCTGAAGAATGCTGGTCTGCACCAGCATACACACTCCAGGGCCCTTACCCTCAGGGGCAGCATCCTCACTGGAAGGAAGGGAGATCCAGGAGATTTGGCACTGTGAAGGAAAGGAAGGAGGACACTGTCTCGCTGCCTTCTGGGTGCAGGGATGCTCCCCAGCAAGGTCAGGAGAGTTGCTGGAGGTCTGGCCTCTGAGTGTAGATCTGAGTGACAGTAAAAGTCAGGGGGAGAAAGAGCCTATGCCACTCTCCTGAGGTGGGAGTGAGGTTGGCCAGGCTCACTCAGTACTCAGAAAATGTTTGGATTTTATTCTAAGGGCATCGGGAAGCTGATAGAGAGATGTTATCCAATTTGTGCTTATAAAAGATCACTCTGGAGTAAGCAACCACGGAATAAGGCAGGTCTCTAGCCAAGGAGTCAGGACTAGGTGATGGATGTGGAGAGGGAGGGAAGTGGATTTTCTCTGTGGGAAGAATGAGCAGGATTTGATGATGGACAAATGGGAAGAAGCCCCTGAAGGCCAAGGGGAGCTCCTTGGGCAGAGAGAAGGCAGGGCTAAGGAGAAGGAAACTGCAGACTTGGGGATGGGGGTAAGGAGGATGTATAGGAAAGGAGAGCAGTGCTGGAGCCTCTGGGCAGGAGGGCAGGTGAGTCTAGCTTGTCCATCTACATGCAAGCACAGCACAGGCTTCCCTTTGTTATCCAAAAGCAGAGCATTCCCATGTAAAGTGAAATGATGTCAAGAGAAGCACAGTTTTACCATTAACATAGATGGAAAAGTTTCCGAGTGTGCCTGGTCTGAAAATTCAATGCCTGTTCAATACCTATTTTTTTCATCACAGTCTAAACCAGAGGTGTCAAACTCATTTTCACCAGGGGCCACAACAGCCTTGTGGTTGCCTTCAAAGGGCCAAATGTCATTTCAACTCCTTAACTGTTAAGGAGTAGTTACATTTATACAGTCCTAAAATTATTTTGGCCCTTTGAAGGTAACTGCAAGGCTGATGTGCCCCCCCACCCCCGGTGAAAATGAGTTTGACACCCCTGGTCTAAACACTTATTATGATCAATTTTATATCAAGCATAACACCTGCAGGCGCTCTTAGGCTTTCCTGATACCTTAGGACACATCTTGCTAACGGATGCACAGAGTAAGTGGAGATGAAGCGTAGATGCTCACAGATGCAGCCCAAAGCTGTGGTGCTGAGATGCTGAGTATAGCTCCCTTGGGAAGGAGCTGTGGGTCCCCTCTTGCTGCCTGGTGTGTGGATACGACTACAGGGGCTTGCTGCAAAACAAATGCTGAATGCAATTTTTTCTTTTTGCCTTTTTTTTTTTTGTAAAAGCAAAAATCCTCTTCAGAGTTCTTTCTGTTAGCAAAAGTAGGTATTAATGTAGGCCTTTTAGAAAAATGAAGTGGCATGAAACAAACTTTCAAAAAATAATCACTTGAATGCCAGGAATGGGTTAGGTCCAGAGTACGTATCAATAACACTTTTTTTTACCTGCAAGGAGCTTACATTTTGGTGCAGGGAGAGAGAAAATAAACATGATACAAAAGTAATATGATGTGGAAAAATATAAAGTGGGCTAAGGGAAATGCTGAGTGCAGAGATGTTCGCAGTTTTAAATAGAATGGTAAGGAAGAGCTCACTGGGAAAGTGACACCTGAGCAAATGCTTGATGAGGGAGCAAGCCATATCTGGGGAAGCGCCTACAGTCCCGGTGTATCAGAGTGTGGCTGGAGTGAAAGAGCAAGGGGACAGGGGGAGGGCAGTAGTGCCTCCTCGCCAAGAGTTAACCTGTATGTGTGTGTATGGTGAGACGCCCAAAACATAGTATTAACTACTTTAACCATTTTTATTAATTTAGTGCAATACTTTAAAATTTTATTGAAGTGAAATTCACATAACATAAAGTTACGCATTCGGCAACACAAAGTCCATTCGTAGCGTATACAGCTGCCATCTCTAGTTCTAGAACACTCATCACTTTGAATGGAAACCCTGTTCCCATAGGCAGTCCTGTCCAGTTCCCCCATCCCCCATCCCCCGGCAACCACTGGTCTACTTTCTGTCTTTGTGGATTTGCCTATCTTGGGCCTTTCATAGCAATAGCATCATACAGTATGTGGTACTTTGTGTCTGGCTTTTTTCACTTAGCATAGATTTTCACGCTTCATCCATGTTGTGGCATGTGTCAGTATTTTGTGCCTTTTTATAGTTGAGTAACATGCCATTGTATGGATGTACCCTAGTTTGTTTACCAGAACACACATCCATTGATGGACTTTTGGGTTGTTTCAGAGACTCTGCTTTGACTCTGATTGAAACAGGGCCTGTTGCACGGCTCTGAGCAGACGGCAGGACCTGCCACAAGCTCAGAAAGACTCCCTTGGGCTGCAATAAGAGAACAGAGAGGGAGAGATCTGTTGGGGTTGAGAGCAATCCTTCAAGCAAGATACTGTGGTAGCTGAAATGAGTGCTAGCAGTGGAGACACTGGCCCTCCGGCACCTGTCTGGACAGCACTATCTGGAAGCCAGGAGAACTGGGAAGGGGGGGGGGAATGGAGGGTGGGCCAGGCAGCCTGCAGAGCAGCCCTTCTGCCTGCTTGGTGAGGCCTCCAGTTGGTGATCATTGTGTTCATGACCCCGCTGGGTCTCTTAACACGCCGGGGTGCCATCTAGGTGCAGAGGAGAGGCCTCCTTGCACAACAGGAGCAGTAGGGGATACGGGGAAAACAGACCCCTTTATCACCCAAACAGGAAAAACCTGTGAGCTGAAAAGCACATCCCAAGGATGGAAACGAGAGCCCCATGCTCCAGCGGAGATGGGTGGCCAGTGGGGCACCCTCCCCCTGCCACCCACTGCAAAGACCTAGCCATCCCCGGCTGCCATCTGGGCTGAGTTGACCCTGGCGGTTCTTGGTGGCCATCTCAGGGACACATTTCAGTCTGCTCGGCTCTTACCTCCTTGGGCTTCATGCATCCCAGTGCCAGAAGGGGTGGCATCTAGCATAAGGCTCTACCTTTACGGTCCCTGGCAGAAGCAAGTAAAGAGTTATCTTCCCACATTAGCCAAAGAACACATGAACACATATGCATAGCCCGTGGACACAGACAACAATGTGGAGAAGGCCAGCGGGTGGGGCCTGGGTGGAGGGGGACTAAGAGGGAGAATGGGGACATCTGTAACAGTGTCAACAATAAAAACAAAGACAACTAAGAGGTGTCATAAGGAAAGAGAAAGAACTGTCTCCCCACCCTGTTGGAACATCCAGGTTGCTGGTCCTTGGAAACAGTTCTGAACACAGCACACAGCAGTCCCACCTCTTGCTGAGGAAGGCTTCTCAGTGCCAAACTGTCAAGTGTCAAGGGAATGCTGAGAATGACTGCATCTGTGGGGAGGGGTGGCTGAAAGTTTCTGGGGAACTGACTTCCTGCCCATTTGGAGGCCCGCAGTGTGGACACCTCGGTGCTAGAGCCCAGGAAAATGTGAGGTTTGCCAGGCTTGTCCTTGATAGAGACCTTCGTCCTTTCTTCTCAGTCTTCAGTGCTCCTGGGGTGGGGAGGCAGCCACTCATTTCTCCTCCCTCCCTGCCTGAGACTGACGGGATTGGCTTCCATGAGGCTATCTATGTTTGTCTCTTTATGGGGCAATACTGATGTCAACAGGAAGTACGAGCAGGGCAGCCAGGCACAGGGGAAGCTTGGGTTTGGGAACAGGATGTTGTGTGTTTGGACAAGTTGCCTAACCTGTCTAGTCCCTATCACCTCATCTGTGAGGGGGCTTCCTTGTCCCCCCTGCAGGGTGCTGGCTCTCACGCAAACAGCACAATGCCCAGGCACAGCAGGTGCTCAGTCAGTACTCTTATGCCGATGATGGTGTTCGGTTCATAGGGCCCCACCTGGCCTGTGCCCTGTTCTTTCAAGTCCTGCAGCACAAATGCGTGACCCCAGTTTACCACGTGCCATGCAAGGCCCTTCATTCTCTACTCATGGTGACTCAATTATTCAATCCTTAAGACAGGCCTGTCACCCCATGCTACAAATGAGGAAACTGAGGCATGATTCACTAATATGCTGGAAATCTCACACCTGTAAGTGCTGGAGACAGTATTGAACCCAGGCAGCCTGGTCCCAAGCCTCTGCTCATATACATTCTGCTCTGCTGTTCAGCAAGGAATGGAAGCGGCTACAAAAAGGGGTTGGGATAGAAGCTGAGAGGGTGGGCAGCTACCTGATAGGGGCTGCTGAAGGGAAAGAGACAAAATCATCTGGTCAAGCATTCGGTGGCCTGTGTGTCTTGAGGCGCGCGTGCGCGCGCACGCACACACACACACACACACACACACACACACAAACACACACACACCTTCCTTTCTTGGAAGGGGAAGCTGTGAGTGTGGCAGCTCCTTCCCTCAGGGAAGTATGCATGGCCCATCCCACGCTGAGCCTCTCGTCCCTCCCAGGATGCTCTCGACAGTCTGTAAGTGCGAGCCTTCCCCCACACACGCAACAGAAGTGACTCATCAGGGGCCCCAGAGATGACATGGAGACAGAGATGGGGATATAAGATGGCAGAGAGAGAGACAGAGAAAGAGAGGTAGGTGGCTTGGTAAAGGAAGAGCCATTGTTCCTCCCCCCTCCCCTGGCAGTGGACATTGTTGCCAGGCTGTGGGGTGCCTGCAGCCTGGCACCCTTTCTGCTTAGTCTGCACAGGGTCCACCCTTCTGGGCAAAGGCAGCACTGCCAGCAGGGGGTCATCCCATCACCAAAGCCAGGACACTAGCCAGGGGGTGTGATTTGCCTTGTGGAGTTCCTGGCAAGCTGGTGAGTGGCAGAACACAGTTGTCAAAACTGTGTTGCTCCTTGAAGAGGTGCAACATCCTAAATGGGTTGCTAGAATTTCTGACTTTAATTCTGACAAAAAAAAAAAAAATGCCGTATTTGCACCATTTTGAGATAGGTACTCCTAGCTATTTTAGGAAAAAAAAACCAACAACTTTCTTCTGCACTTTCTTTTATGCCTAGGGGAATTTTAATAGCCAAGCTATTTCAAGAGGCCCCAGTATGCCAGGGCAAACCAGCAAGGCTTTCATTTTGTAAAACTAGCAACAAAATAACAAAATGAGGAGGGTGAACAAGGCTTAAACTACTGTGGCCAGAGCCACCTCATGGGCATCAGGATGTCCCTCATGTTGCATTTCGTGGGAACGACACTCTGTAACACTCCACATTCACTGTGACCTTGAGGATTAAGTCCCCGAGTCTCAGTTTATGTGTCCCTAGAAATCATGACAAGGATCAAATGATATATGTATAATAACCCAGTGAAAACTATAAAGGTTAATGCACAAGGGTGGTAATATTATTTTTCTTTTCTACTTGTTTTTCTCTTGTTAGTGGAAAATAATATCCAAAGTGATACACAGCAGTCTTTACTTTGGTTGGCAATTTGGATGACTCAGTGCAAAAAATATGTAATAATACATTTATGTAATCAGCACCACTGTTAAGAAAACTTACCCAAAGCTTGACTTTGGATGTCGTGCTAGACAGTATGGCTCATCTGCTCTCTAAGGGAATGAAGCCCAGCTTACTGTATTCACTTTTGATTAGGACCTGGACATTTTATGACTCTCTCAAACTTAAAGATTAATGAGTAGATGGCAAATAAAGAGCAATGCTTTTCTTTTATGGCCAGCAGAGAAGACCACCCCAAAGCATACTGTGAAGTTTCCTTGGAGGGCAGTGGTTCTCAGAGTGTGGTCCCTGGGCCAGCAGCATCAGCGTCACTGGGGAATGTGTAAGAAATGCACCCTGTGCCCATGAAAGCATGGACTCCGGGGTGGGGCCCAGCACCCAGGGCTCCTCTGCGGGAGGCTTGAGCTGAGAGCCACTGTGCTGTAGGATGATGATGCAGTTTCAGTCTGATTAGCAGGCCGTACCTCATCATGCCTTTCTTCCCCACTAACTATAAAAATTCTGTTTTCCCATATGATCTCTTGACCTATTTTTATCTTCCTGCTGGTTCCCTTGAATGAGTTGAACAATACTTTGATGTGCTTACTACCTATTTACACCAGAATTATGTTTTCTCACATTTTGAAAATTATACTCCTATGCCAACATCAAAGGAAACACATTAGCTTTCTTATTCCATTTGTGACACCAGCGGGGTGCTGAGCTGGGCCTGTCACCCTCAGGGGCCTCCCAGGGGCTCATGAACAGCCATCTGGTGTTTGAGGGGTGTTCCATATTAATGGTCTCTCCTCTTCAGGGTAGAAAAGCCGGGAACTCACTTTCCCAGACTCCCCTTCCATGACAGTATGGACTTGTGAACAGTTTCCACCAGCTGGGTGTGCCTGTGCGACACACCTTCAGAAAAAAGTGGTGGTATAATCAAACAAAATGAAGGTTTGGCTGCCTGCTACAACAAAAGCCAAACTTGTGAGGCCAGTATCCAGGTGCCATGTGAACGGGGAGAGTGGTGGACTCCTGTCTCAAAGCCCATCTCTCCTTCCTGCTCTAGCCCAAGCTTTTCTTGTAAGGATAGGGAGGGAGGGCTTTCTCCTATCCAATTGTCTTTCTAGCTTTTGGTGTACTCAGGCTCTATCCATTCATTTTTCTAGTTTTGGGTGCACTCAGTGTAAGAACCTCCCCCTGCTGCCATCTTGGCCAATGGGGGAAACTCCCCCAGCTCTGATGGTAACAGTAGGGGACGTGAAAAGCTTCTTTTGGGAGCATTTTCTGATAAAGGTAACTGTGGAGAAGATATAACTCTGGACTCCTAGGGTTTTGGTGGTCTTCTTTTATGCTTAAACAAGCTGCTGTGTGTTTCGTTATTTGCAACTGTAAAATGACAGATGTAAAAAAAAAGGGAGAAAAAAATTTGTTTACATAGCTTTCTCCTGCCTCGTCTTTACAAAATTCAAGATAATTTGTATGACAAGAGATAGTCAGGCAACACGTATCATCTCACGTCTGATCAAGGAGAAATTTGGCTTGGGGGCCACATCTTAAATTTGCATAGGTAATGTGCAGCAGCCATGGTCCCTGCCTGTGGATGTCTTTCTGAGATTTGAAACCCCCAGTGTGCACTCAAGGGCAGCTCGCACAGGTATCAAGATGCTGGGATGGCGTTATGCCATTTGCAGTCTCTGCTGCTGCTGTGGCTTCATCTGTGGACAGAAATGTGCCTGGGTTCTGGTTTGTGACCCAGGTGGACCGAGCTGATTACTGGAATGGTTATGTCAGTGATCCTGAACCTTCCGCACGACCCAGTTCTCTGCATTGGGTTGTTCACATAGCCTGCTCCTTCTGTTTGCAGCTCTCACACAAGTTGACAAGCTCTTAACGTAGGTAAGTGTCATTATTCTCCTTACTCTATGCCTGGGATGCCCAATATGGTGGCCCATAGCCACATTTGGCTATTGAGCACTTGAAATGTCACTTAGTGTGACTGAAGAACTGAATTAATAGACATTGAAAAACTGATGTTGATTCAGTTATTGGAAGACTTTTAAGTATGTTAGGGATGATGTGGGTATGTGAGTCTTTTTCCCTTCCTCCTCCTATTTCACATATGCTTGGTTTCTCGAAGCTGCGCCTCAGCTCACTAATAGTCTATTTTCTTTGTCTTTTGTTATCTTCCATATTTCTATCTACCATTCTCTGTCTTTCCTCCACTTTCTTGCACATATAGAATGTATTTACAGCAGCTCTTGTAATGTTCTTGTCTTTTAAATCTATGGTGTGTTTTATTTTGGGGTCTGTTTTCACTACTGATCTTTCTCTTTATTATGGGTTGTATTTTCCGGCTTCTTCTTATACTTGGCAATTTTTGATTGAATGCCAAACATCGTGACTTTTACCTTGTTTGGCTGCTCTCCCCCCCCTTTTTTTCTTATATTTGTACTCCTTAAATATCTTTTGCTTTTGTTTTGGATCATGGTTAAGTTACCAGAAGCAGTTTGATCCTTTCAGGCCTTTATGCTGTGTAAGAATGACTAGAACAGCCTTATTCTAGGGCTGCTCTGCCCACGTCGGGCTCCACACCCTTCTGAGTGCTCTCCCTGGTGCCTGTGCATCATAAGCTTTCTTGGCTCTTGCAGGTGGGGATAGGAACTGTCTGCAGCCCTAGGCTAACTCCAGCAATATTTTACCTGCTCCTTTCTGGCAGTTATTTCTCTTGCCTTAGGTTTCCTGGCATGCCTACACTGGCAGTAAGCTGAAGACTTAAGGGGTCCACCTGAAGATTTCTGGAACACTCTTTGCAGCTCTTTGCACCTCTCTTTGCTGGTGATCTGTCCTGTGGATTCTAGACAACTTTATATCCCTGCATCCCCAGCTCAGGGAGGTTGTTGTTCTCTGATGGGTTGAGTGGACCACCTTTCATGCTTGCCCAGGACAGAGGGATCCCCTAGACCTAGACTGTCAGAGCTAAAATGGGGAAAGTTCCAGGGGCCTTGATGTGGTTCCATCTCCTTGTTCTGGAGTCTCAGATGCTCTCAGTTGGGAAGCTATGACAGTCAGGGCACATCAACTTTTTTTCCTTTCTATCAGGGAGCACCGCTCTGCACTTCCTGGTTCCAATCTTTGGAATTATTTTGCATTATTTCCTGCCTTATTTTGCCTTATTTTTATAATTCTATTTTAAGGAGTGGAAGGGAGTGCTCTGCTTTGCAGTCCTTTTACGAGGGCACTAATCCCATGTATGAGGGCTCTGCCCCATGCCCCAATCATCTCCTAAATGCCTCACTTCCAAAATTCATCACATTGGAGATTAGGTTTCTTTTATTGCGTCTGGTGGTGGTGGTTGTTCACAACAGGAGGCCAAATCTGTCCCTGGATCGGTTGTCACGTGGGGAATGGAAGTCCTCCAGTCCAGCAGCATTTGATGGAATTACTGATATTTTGTATTTGGGCCTGTAGTTAATTATTCTGTTATTTGATTTTTGTTTGTTTTCTCTGATTTTTGTTTCTCTTTTCTCTCTTTCCTGCCTTATTTTGCATTATTTTTATAATTCTATTTTAAGTTATCCATTGACTTTTTAGCTATGCTGCTTTGCATTCTTATTAGTGTCTGCTAGGGGTTACACTATCAATCCTTATCCTTTATAATCTACTGAAATTTAATATTGTACCACTTTACATAAAACATGGAACTCTTGTAAGCTTACAAGTGTACTGACTGCTCCTTTCTATCCTTTGTATAATACATATCTGTCATATGCATTATATCTCTATATATTATAGAGATATAAAGGGAGTCCCTTTTCTTTGTCTGTTTGGCTGCTAAACAGAATACCATAAACAGGATGGCTTAAAAACAACTGTGAGAAATTTATTTATCATAGTTCTGGAGGCTGGGAAGTCCAAAGGCAGCAACAGATTGGTGTCTGGTAAAGGCCCATTTCCTGATTCATGGACAGCCTCTTCCCTGTCCTCACCAGGCAGAAGTGAAAGGGAGTACTCTGCTTTGCAGTCCTTTTATGAGGACACTAATCCCATGTATGAGGGCTCTGCCCCATGTCCCAATCATCTCCTAAATGCCTCACTTCCAAAATTCATCACATTGGGGATTAGATTTCAACATGTGAATTTAGGTGGGACACAGACATTTGCTTTACAGTACCCCTGAAGACAATGTTATAATTTTTGGTTTAAATAGTCATATGTATTTTAAGTACATTAAGAGAAAAAAAAATTTTATGCTTACCCAGAATATTGCCACTTCTGATGATCTTCATTTCTTCCTGAATATCCAAATTTCCCTCTGGTACCCTGTCATTTATTTTCCTTTTTTAGGTATAGTTGGCATACAATATTATATTAGTTTCAGGTGTACTATTAAGTGACTCAGCATTTTCATTCCTTACAGCATTATTACCACACTAAGTGTAGTTATCATCTGTCACCATGCACACTTACCACAATCTTATTGACTATATTCCCCTTTCTCAACCATCCCCTCCCCAACCCTGGGCAACCATCAGTTGGATCTCTCTTTCTATGAGTCTGTTTTTGTGTTGTTTGATCATTTGCTTTGGTTGTTGTGGTTATTTAGATTACACATATAAATGAAACCATACAGTATTTATCTTTCTTTGTAGGACTCAGTTTACTTAACATAATATCCTCTAGGTTCATCCATGTTGTCCCAAATGGCAAGCTTTTATTCTTTTTATTGCTGAGTAATATTCCATTGAATATATATACACTGTTTTCTTTCTCCCCCCCCCCACTATAGGCCAAGAGGTAGGTGAATAGAGCAATGCTTTCTTTTTTAAAAAAATTTAAAATATATTTTAGTGATTATGCTCTTACAGTTGTCCTGATTTTCCCATTTGCCCCCTCGACCTGGTACCCCCATTCCCTCCAGCAATCTCCTCTCTTAGTTCCTGTCCATGGATTATACATATAAGTTCTTTGGTTTCTCCATTTCCTATACTGTTTTTAACATCCCTTTGTCCATTTTGTACCTACCAATTTGTACTTCTTGACCACTGTGCCTTTTCCCCCATTCTCCCACTCCCCTCTACCAGCTGATAAACCTCCAAATGTTCTCCATATCTATGACTCTGTTCCTGTTCTCTTTGTTTGCTTAGTTTGTTTTTTAAATTCAGTTGTTGATAGTTTTGCATTTATTGCCATTTTAATGTTCATAGTTTTGATCTTCTTTTTCGTATACACATAGTTCCCTTTGACATTTCAGGTAATACTGGCCTGGTGGTGAGGAACTCCTTTAGCTTTACGTTGTCTGAGAAGCACTTTATATGCCCTTCCATTCTAAATGATAGCTTTGCTGGATAGAGTAATCCAACTTTGTAGTGCCTTGCTTTTCATCATTTCGAACACTCTGCTAGTCCTTTCTTGTCTATAAAGTTCCTTTTGAGAAATCAGCTGACAGTCTTATGGGAACTCCTTTGTAGGTAACTGTCTGCTTTTCTCTGGCTGCTTTTAAGATTCTCTCCTTATCTTTAACCTTTGGCATTTTAATTATGATGTGTCTTGGTGTGATCCTCTTTACATACAACTTGTTTGGGACTCTGTGCTTCCTAGACGTGTATGTCATTTCTCAACAGAAACACTTCAGGTCAGAAGGGAATGGCATGAAATATTCAAAGCGATGAAAAGCAAGGACCTACAGCCAAGACTACTCTCTCCAGTAAGGCTGTCATTTAAAATTGAAGGCAAAATAAAAAGCTTCCCAGACCAAACCAAAAAAACCCCCCAAACCCCCAAACCCACAACAAACTAAAGGAGTTCATTACCACCAAACCAGTATTGCAAGAAATGTTAAAGTGTCTACATTAAGTAGAAGAAAAATAGAAATAAATAGAGAAAGGAACATAGGTATAAAGAATACAATGGCAATAAATAAGTACCTTTCAGTAATAACTTAATTGTAAAAGTTTTAAATGCATCAATCAAAAGACATAGGGTAGCTGAATGGTGGAGAAAACATGACCCACATATATGCTGCCTCAAAGAGGCCAACTTCAGAACAAAAGACTCACAAAGGCTGAAGGTGAAGGAATGGAGAGAAATATTTCATGCAAATGGAAACAAACAAACAAAAAAGCTGGGGAAGCAATACTTATATCAGAAAACAATAGACTTCAGCCCTGGCTGGTGTGGCTCAGTGGACTGAGCACTGACCTGCAGACTGAGGGGTTGTGGGTTCAGTTCCTGGTCAGGGTACATGGCTGGGTTGTGGGCTGGGTCCCCAGCTGGGCGCGTGCAAGAGGCAACCAATCATCATTTCTCTTGTACATCATGTTTCTCTCCCTTTCTTTCTCCCTCCTTCCCTCCTCTCTAAAAATAAATACATAAGTAATCTTAAAAAATAGGAAACAATGGACTTCAAAACAAAAGCCATGACAAGGGACAAAGAAGGTCACTATGTAATACTAGGAAGCTCAATTCAACAAGAGGATATAACTGTTGTAAGCATATATGCTCCCAGTACAGGAGCACCTGAATATGTAAAGAAACTCTCAGTGAACATTAAGGAGAGACTGACAACGATACAGTTATAATAGAGGATTTTACACCCACTGACCTCATTAGATAGATCTTCCAGACTAAAATTCAACAAAGCAGCAGCAACCTTAAACCACAAACTGGATCAAATGGATTTAATTGATATTTTGAGAACACTTTATTCAAAAGTAACAGAATATACACGCGTCTCAAGTGCACATGGAATAGACTCAAAGACAGGTCACATGGTAGGACACAAGATAAGTTTTAATAAATTCAAGAAGATTGAAAATATATCAAGCATCTTCTCTGACCACCATGGTATGAAACTAGAAACCAACTATAATAAAAAACCCTGCAAATCATTCAAAGACTCGGAGGCTAAATATCATATTATTAAACAATGAATGTGTTCACAATGAAATCAAGGAAGAAATCAAAAGTTTCCTGGAAACGAAATAAATAAACAAATAAATAAATACACAACCCATAATATGTGGGATGCAAACTCATCAAGAAAAAAAGAGAGAGGACCCAAATAAATAAAATCGGAAATGAAAGAGAAGTTAACAACTGACACCACAGAAATATAAATTATTGTAAGAAATTAAACAACTATATACCGACAAGCTGGACAACTTGGGCAAAATGAATAAATTTCTAGAAACATAAAATCTTCCAAATCTGAATCAGGAATAATCAGAAAACCTGAATAGACAGATTACAACTAATGAAACTGAAGTAGTAATCAAAAACTTCCCAGCAGACTAAAGTCCTGCACCATTGGCTTCCACAGGTGAATTTTTCCAAACATTCAAAGAAAAACTAACACCTCTCCTTCTCAAACTGTGCTAAAAAATTCAAGAAGAGAGAAGACTCCCACGCTCTTTTTACAGGGCCAGCATTATTCTAATACCAAAACCAGATAAAGACACAACAAAGAAACACAATTATAGGCCAATATCCCCAATGAACATCGATGCTAACATCCTCCACAAAATATTAGCAAACCAGATGCAGCAGTACATTAAAAAGATCACACACCATGATCAAGTGTGATTTATTCCAGGGATGCAAGGTTGATATAATATTTGCAAATCAATAAATGTGATACATCACATAAACAAAATGAAGGATAAAAGTCACATGATCACATCAATGGGTACAGAAAAAGCATTTGGTAAAATCAAGCAACCATTTATGATTAAAAACTCAGCAAAGTGGGAATAGAGGGAACATACCTCAATGTAATAAAGGCCATATATGACAAACCCACATCCAATATTATACTCAATGAGCAAAAACTACAAACATTTCCATTAAGAACAGAACAAGAGAGGTATGTCCGCTTTCACCTCTCTTACTCAACATAGAACAGGAAATCCTAGCCACAGCAGAGAAGAAAAACAAATAAAAAGGCATCCAAATTAGAAAGGAGGTGATAAAACTGACATTCATAGATGACATTCATTCATCTATGATACTATATATAATATATATATATACTATATATATTATATATACTATATATAATATATACACTATATAATATATATACTATATATATTGTATCGTTATAGTATCATCAGATGATACTATATGTCATATGATAGCATATGACACTACATGATACTATATGACATCATGTGATATCATATGATACTATATATAGAAAACCCTAAAGACTCCACCAAAAACCACTATATCTAATAAATAAATTTGGAAAAATAGCATGATATAAAATTAATATTCAGAAATCAGAAGCATTTTTATACACCTTTAATGAACTATCAGGAAGCAAAATTAAGAAAACAATCCCATTTACTATTGCAACAAAAATATATAAGGTACTTAGGAATAAATTTAACCAAGGAGATAAAAGACCTGTACTTGGAAAATTATAGGAAACTGAAGAAAGAAATTTTGGAAGATACAAAGAACTGGAAGCATATACTATGTTCATGGGTTGAAAGAATCAACATCATTAAAATGTCCATACTACTCAAAGTAATGTATAGATTCAATGCAATTTCTACTAAAATATCAATGGCATATTTCACAAGTCTATCACAAATATTCCAAAAATGTATATGGAACCAAAGACTTGGCAAAAAGATCCCAAACAGAAGCAAAAGAAGATCAAAGTTGAAGGCATCACAATTCCTGATTTCAAACTTTACCATAAGGCCATAATATTTAAAAGAACCTGATTCTGACATAAGAACAGGCACATAAATCAATGGAAAATAACAGGGAACCCAGAAATAAACTCGTGCCTTAATGGTCAATTCATTATTGACAAAGGAGGCAAGGGTATACAATCGAGTAAAGTCAGTCTCCTGAACAAATGGTGTTGGGAAAACTGGACTGGTACATGCAAAAAAAAAAAAAAGAAAAGAAAAGAAAAACTAGACTACCAACTTACACTATACACAAGAGTAAACTCAAAATGTATAAAACGCTTAAATGAATGTCACAAAACCATAAAATCCTAGAAAAAAACATAAGCAGTGAAGTCTCAGACATCTCTCACAGCAATATTTTTGCCAGTATAATTCCTCAGACAATGGAAAGAAAGACAAAAATAAATCAGATTACATCAAACTAAAAAGCTTCTGCACAGCAAAGGAAACCATCAACCAAATGAAAAGTGAATCCAGTGAATGGGAGCAGGGTTAATTTCCAAAATATAATATATAAAGAACTTGTACAACTCAGCACTAGGAAGATAATCCAGTTAAGAAATTGGCAAATGACCTAAATAGACACTTCTCCAAAGACATACGGATGGCCAATAGACATATAAAAAGATGCTCAGCATCACTAATCATCAGAGAGATGTGAATTAAAACCATAGAGATATTAGCTCACACCTGTTAGAATGGCTATTATCAATAAATCAACAAATAACAAATGTTGCTGAGGATGTGGAGAAAAGGGAACCCTCGTGCACTGTTGGTGGGAACGCAGATGGGTGCAGCCACTGCGGAAAACAGGATGGAGTTTGCTGAAAAAATTAAAAACAGAACTCCTGCCTTGGCTGGTGTGGCTCAGTGGACTGAGTGCTGATTTGGGTACCAAATGGTTGCCAGTTTGATTCCTAGCCCGGGCACATGCCTGGGTTGAGGGCCAGGTCTCCAGTAGGGGATGCACATTAATCTTTCCCTCTCTCTTTCCCTTCCCTTTTCTCTAAAAATAAATAATAAATAAAATCTTTTAAAAAAATGGAACTCCCTTTTCACCCAGTGATCTCACCTCTGTGAATGTATCTGAAGAATCCAGAAACACTAATCCAAAAGAATACACACACCCATATGTTCATTGCAGAATTATTTACAACAGCCAAGATGTGGAAACAGCCCAAGCACCCATCAGCAGATGAGTGGATAACAAAGCTGTGGCACATTTACACAACAGAATACCACTTGGCCATAAAAAAGAAAAAAAAAGGAAATCTTACTATCTTACCTTTTGTGGCATCATGGATGGATTTAGAGATTATTATGCTGAGTGAAATAAGCCAGTCAGAGAGAGTCAAATACCATATGATCTCAATTATATGTGGAATGTAATAAACAAAATAAACTGACAAAATAAAAACAGAGGCCTGAATGCATGGAAAAGATTGACAGCTGTCAAAGGGAAGGGTCAGAGGACTGGGTGAAAGAAGGTGATAGGATTAATCAAAGACACACACATGTATATGTACACACATACATAGTGATATTTTTCATGAATGTAAGCATACTGTCTGTATTTTTCTGCAATTTGTTTTATTCACTTATGTCTTATAGACTTTCCATATTAGTACTTACAGATCTTTCGCTTTTAAAAAAACTTTAGGCATCCCTGCCAGTACCTGTGAAATAGGGACTCAGCGAGGCTTCAGCGCCTCTGTGCGCTTCTGCCAGATCTTCACATGAGTCTGCAGGTCCTGCTCTGGCAGGTCAGCTTCGGGATGCCCTGGGGCTAAAAGGGCTTGGGAGCCTCGTGGGCTGACACTGTCTGCCCAGGGCTCTGGCACCTACTGCTGTCTCCCAACACAGGCTGGGAGCTTGAGGACGCAAGTGTCTAGTTTCCCTTGACCTTGAAGACCCGGGAAGGTTATATGCACCATGGCTATGACTAGTGTCAGATTGCCCACCAGTATTCTAGGAAAACCAGGTACACAGATTATACTGAGGAGCACAATGAAGGATACCTTCACACAAACTCTGTGCTTCCTGGATTTGATACTTACATTTTTTTAGTTCCAAAATAAATGCACCAAATTGTAAAAACACTTTTCCGTAACATTTTCTTACTGGGATTCACAGGGCTTTTAATACTTCCAGAATATATTTTCCCATAAGACTCAAAAGTAACATAGCCTCTAAAAAAATCCACTGATTTTAACCTGCAGCAAAACTGGTTAATATTGCTATCAGTATAGGTGAGTAGCACCACACGGCCTCCATGTTTTCCCAGATATTTTGGGCCTTGACTGCCCCAAGAAGTGAAAAGATAGTGTAGTCTTTTCAGTGTGATGTTATCCTGAAGACAGGCCTAGATGTCAGAAGAAATGAAACGGAAGGTGCATTCTACAAGGGTGAGCTCAGGCTGAATGAGACCAAATTGTGGATGAAAAGCAAAACAGTGAAAGTGGGCGATACATTGAATCTTCTAACTGGAGAAAATAAAGAAACAGAAACAGAAACAGAGACAGTGATGCAAATTCTCCTGAAAACAATGTTTGAACACTGAAAGTGAAAAATAGAGAGGTCTTACAATGGTGGAAAAAGTTAAAACAGCCTAAAAAGAGTACGATTAAATAAATGGATTGCTTTTTAGCAATACAGCTGTTTTCTTTTCTTTTTTTTATGAAATGTCTTGTAAGTTTTTTTTTAATTCAATTAATTAATTTATTTATTTTTAGAGAGGGAAGAGAGGGAGAGAGAGAGAGAGAGAAACATCAATGTGCGGTTGCTGGGAGACATGGCCTGCAACCCAGGCATGTGCCCTGACTGGGAATTGAACCTGCGATGCCTGGTTCGAAGCCCGCGCTCAATCCACTGAGCTACACCAGCCAGGGCATGCAATACAGTTGTTTTCTAATGGTGGGGAAAGGAGCTAGCTCAAAAAGCAGACATTTTTATTAAAAAAAAAAAAAAGACTACATAGAACTCCCTAGAATGTCTATTCCATAGTTTATTCAACCATTCTTCCACTAAAGGCCATTTAAGGTGTTTTCAACACCACCCTCCCCCACCCCTGGCTCAAATGCTGTACTAAACAGCTCTGTCGATGCCTCTTTCGGAAATTGCTTCTGAAGGATACATTCTGTTTTAATTTACCTATGTGTATGGCCATTAGGATTACAGATCATTTTAAATTATTTATAACAAGCAGAGCACACAAGAATTCTTCCATTGTTAAATGACACGTTATTTATTATAGATATTAGGGGACTGAATTCTAAGTACACATTCTTGAAACCAAATCATATTTGTAAGCCCAGTGATATTAGAATATCCCTTAAAATATTTATACAGGTGAATCACATATAATTTGTAATTCATGACTTAGAGACTATTTGTGATGTCACTTTTTAGTAAACTGATACTCCTTTCTCTAACATATGCATAGGGCACCTTACTTAACCATTATTTTATTGAGAATGATCTTAAAAGTTTGTTAAGGTTAATTAATTCAACAGGTAATTTTAAGAACCTTCATGTACTTAGTACTACCCTGGGCACAGGGGGATAGAGAACTAAATAAAACACAAAAACCATCACCCACGTGGAGTTTTTATGCTACAGAAGAAATAAATAACAAAACAAATAAATAAATTCTCTTGAGAAAAAAAAAAGCAGGGTAAGGGGAAGGAGAATTTGGGTGTGGTGGTTATAGTTTTCAGTAGGGTGGCAGGGGAAGGCCTCACTTCCAAAGCAGTATCTGATAGTCCCTGAAGGAGGTTACGCAGCATAAGCTATGGAGTAGGGGGGTGGAATACATTGTAGGTAGCAGGGACCAGGGCCCAGGCGAAAGTGTGCTTGGCAATTTGTTCTAACCGCGAAAGATTTATTCCAGTCCCCAGTCCATTAAACCCTACATCTTTAATTGCAATGCCATTAGTCTCTCTCTCTCTCTCTCTCTCTCTTTTTTTTCTTCCTTCTTTCTTTGTGATAGCTTTGGACTGGCCTGGACATAAATTTCAGTTTTCTCAACTTGTCCAGGAATGCAGCAAAGCAGGTTAACACTGCGGTCAATATAGGTTAAGTAACACCACACGGCCTCCAAGTTTTCCCAGATCTTTTGGGCCTTGACTCCCCAAGATATTGTTCCCATTTGTCTTTTAAGATCTTTTCACAATCCGCCCTGGTTTGGTCACATATGTACTGAATAGACCTGTGCTGTCCAGTATGATAGCCCCTACCACTTGAAATACAGCTACTATGAACTGGATGCGCTGTAAGTGTAAAATACCAGTTATAGAATTCATCCAAAACCTGTAAAATAATTAATAACTCTGCAATGTTGCTTACATGCTGAAATAATTTTGGCCAGATTGGATTAAAGTTTGCTACTTAATTTCACTTGTTTTTCATGCTTCGAAATGTCACTATTAGAAAATTTAAATTAGATACGCGGTTTGCATCCTGCTTATTTGGATACTGCTGAATAAGACTGCGTGTTTCTGGTGGGGAGTGACCCCAAGCTGCACCTTGAAGCAGCGCCAAGCAGGTAGTAGCAGTTCCAGTTCACGGTGATGGCACTGTAGTGTCTGGGAAAGCTTCGAAGATGGCCAGCCGTGCCGAGGATCCCAGATGGATGCCTTATGTTGTGGACGGAACCCACCGTGAACCGCGGAAGTGCAGCCTTAGCTGAAAATGCGCGCTAAGAGACTGCGGCCGGGCGAGACTGCAGGGGTTCCTAACCTAGCTCCTCGCTCCGCCTCTTTGCGGCACAACTCAGGCCGGGGCAAACCGGTTCAGTGCAGCCCGCGACACCCAGTCCTCCCCGAGGCCCCACCTCCCCAGTTTTCGGTAGGAGACCAGAACGTCTATCCGCCAGCGGCCCGCAGCCTGGGAGGCGGCTAAAAATGGAGGGGCTGTATTGACAGCTCTCACCAGCAGCACTGGGGCTGTCGTCTGGTGGGCGACCAATGGCGTTAAGCGCCGGGGCGGTCCCTCCTTACCACCAAGCCCTCTCCGCCCTGGCTTTAGGGCAGTCCCAGAGCAGCGGGGAGGGGCCTGGGGGTGGCTGGAGCCTGCGCTCTGGGCGCCCGCAGCCGGCGGGGCGATGACGTAGTCGGCGCCCGCGGCCTACGCGCCCAGCCCTGCGCACCCCCGCTCCCGCAAACCCGGCCATCGCCTGGCGGACGGCATCTGGCTGGCAGCCGCTTGAGCCCCGGCGCCTGCACAGCACAATCTTCGTCGGCTTCCCCCACCCGGCGGCTGCCCGCGCTTTGTCCCAGCGCCATTCCCTCTGACACCCGGGGCGCGCCGCCTGGCAGCCCCTGCGCCGCACTGGCGTCGTCTTCTTCCCCTTCGCCGCCCCCCGCGCGCGGTCGGGCCTTGCCCCCCCTGATGTCTCGGCCCGAGCCGGAGAGCGAGGCCATGGACGCGGAGCTGGTGGTCACGCCGCCCGGCTGTACGCACCTGAGTAGCTTCAAAGTGGATAACTGGAAGCAGAACTTGCGGGCCATCTACCAGTGCTTCGTGTGGTGCGGAACTGCGGAGGCCCGCAAGCGCAAGGTGAGCCCCATCCCCCTCCCCACCCACGGAAACTGCGGGCCGGGCTGGAAGCCGGGGCAGAGCCACCCGGCGCGGATGGAGCTGTTTCTGGTCCCGATTGGGGGCGAGAAGGAAAGGGCAGGGAGGGCTTGTTAGCCTCCCGGGGACCCTCGGGGCTGTGCGCCCCCATGGGGTGGGGCAAAAGAGTGCTCTTTTCCTTTCTATCTCACTCCCCTCCCCCACCCCATTTCCTCTTCCTCCCCCACAGTCTCTTCCCTACGCGGGTCTGTGCTGCGCTCCGGGAGTGAGGGTGGGAATGGGGCAGGGTCTCGGCGGAGTGTTCAATTTCGGTGCGGAGGAGTGCAGATCTGTGAAGGGCGTATTCTCTTTCAGGTTTGCCTCGGAAGCCTGGTGCGCAGGAGGCCAGTCTCTCCGACGTTTCCGAGCGGGGCCACTCGGAGGAATCCTCCAGGCGTGGGAGGGGTCGGGGTTGAGGATGTGTGCACTGAGAAAAAAATGAAACAAAAAACTAGGAGGGCGACAGAGACTCTCCGGGGCCTGTGTGGTGGTCTGCAGTGGGGTCAGTCTCCTGCCACCATCTTGAGTACGCATTGTGTACCCGAGTACCCATTAAGGATTACCTGGACAAAGGGAGCGCAACTGTGTGTCAAGACTGGGTTTGTTACTAGGGTGCAGTTACTGCTGTGTTTGGCTAAACACCGCACCGAGTCCAGCGTGTGCAAGAACAAATATAGGGAGATGGCTTTTTTTTTTTTTTAACTATTCACGTTTGGGCGTGGTTGGATACGGTAGCCGGGTTAGCAAGACATGCTGCCTTTTAGAACCACCTCTAGGAAAACCACGTCGGTATCAGCACAACCACGTATTTACGAGAGGCACACGTAGACGTGGAGATCGCGGCTTATCTGACAGATGCAAATAAGGCGACCTACGCTGTGATTTTTTTGATCTCGTCCTCCGCAGGGTTAAAAGAAAAGTTTAGTCTGATGTGAGGGTAGAACCTGGCATGCGTTCTTCCGTAAGAGGCTTTTGCAAGAAATTAATCACCTACATTAGACGCTGAGGAAATAATATTTAGGGTCATATTATTTTTCAGATATACATTCCATCCAAGTGATTATTAGCTTATTAATAATTTGGAAATCAGAAAATAACGGCATTCTTTAATCTGTGTAAAACTGGGTTTTTATAATGAAGGGCAGTTCTGTAGTTTTACATTCGGAGGTTGGGAGTTCGAGATTTCCACCTTGCGTAGTATGGTTTTGTCTTGTTTAATGGGAAAACTAACACCGCTGATTTGAATGTTAAGCTTAAATTTCTTTTTATCGGTAGTGGTGTTGGGAAGCATTACCTTTTAGGATTGAACTGAAATCAGAGATGAAACAGACGTACATTGGGGTGGAAGAGAAATCGTTGATGGAATTGTGTGACCTTAAAAAAATCACCTGGCTGAAACGCTTGCTCTCTGATGATAATCTTGTCACTGCGCTGCACTCTCGGTCAACATTTCTGTGATGTAAGATTCATGTCCACACTAGATTAAGTAGGTGATCTGCTCTTTTCCTTTCTCCACACCTTCTTTCCCTTCTCTCCCCCTCCTTCTCCCCTCCCCCATAATTTTTAACAAAGTCGAGAGTCAGGTTTAATCTGTCCTTGACTTTGCTTCATTTCTTAAAGGAATCTTTTACTATATGTGGCTTGGATTAGTTTGTTGTTGTTTTAATGTTAGTTGCTTAGTGTGAAAGCTGTTGAAGAAACAACTTAAGCTATAGACGGATAGGTACGAAGTGGTGATAAATATTTATCTCGAAATTCAGGTCTGTCAGTATTGCAGTACCTTTTGGTATTGTACCAGCCATGAACTAGAATGTCCTTCATCTGTCTGTTCTCTAGATTTTAGGGGGATTATTTTCTTGCATTAGTTTGGGTCCTACCTAACTGAGTTTCTAGCACTCTCTAGTGGCCCATTTAGAAAGAGTTAGTTTAAGAAGTAGTTGAACCCTGCTTAACTGTTACAGTTTGACAGTTTATATATTTTGTTTCCTATAAAAATGCCAATTTATGTTACAATCTTTGTAAATAACTAAAGGTTCTTTGTGAGACTGACACTCAACTATAATGTAACTACAGACATGAATCCCTGAGTGAGCAGGAATTAAAACTTTTCTCATCTAAGTACAGGCGGGTTATGGTCTTTGTATCCAAACTTTGATTCTTCTTTTGATAGGCAGGAAATGAAAAGAACAGGGTCAGATTTGGTAACTTTCTGCCCACTTGGGCTTGACTTGTACCACAGAATGTAAGGAGGACTCCCAGCTGTTGCCAGCACCTGTCCTTTGTGTTTCTGGCTTGTGTTACCTGAAACAAGTGCCTTGCCACTTAAGGGTTTGTGTGTCAGGATGGAAACTAACAATAAAAAATGGTATTTTCAGTTCTGTTGCCTAGTAAGACTTAACATAGTCTGTGTTTTATTTTGAACATGTAGACATTTCAGGTACAGGTATTATTTTTTTTAAATAATCATTTTTTTTTCTTGGAATTGTTCTGTGACTAAACTGTGACTAAATTTTACAGAAACTTGCACTTTAAATGAGCCCCTTTTGTAGCTATAGTAAATGCTTTTACCAGTATGCTTTACCATAGATGAAAAAGAGTTGTCAAACCTCCTGTTAGTAATTTTGGACCATAATCGAGTCTGGTTTAATTTGGGCAGTGATCTGGAGGTTGGGAAACTGCTTTTGAAGGCTTCTGAGGCCTAGGGTTTTGCACCGAAAGTGACTCTTTGGGTAGAGATCCTTAGGGAAATGTTTTGCCTGGGAACAAGGCTAGAAGGAAGGACGTCAGTCTGCGAAATGGTAGGTGAGAGGCTGGAAGGCTCTGAGATCCAGAAGTCATACCTTACTCTGGCATGTTTTGTTTTGTTTTGTTTTGTTTTGTTTTGTTTCTGTTTCTGTGTTTGTAGTTTAACACAACTGTTTACAGAATTATGATGTGGGCACCCTTTGGAAGAAAGTGGGGTGAGTCCATCTTTTTTTCTGAACTTCCATTCTGTCCTCAGTTCAGAGTTAGCTCTTACCCCTGGATTTTTTTCTTGAGGAATTGAAATCATTATTGTTAAAAGGCCATTTAAACAGTAGGTGTCACATGGCAAGGTAATATCTGCCTTAAAATTCAGACTATTGGTGGATGTTCAAGGAAAATTCCTATGCACAGGATAGATAGATGCTCAGATGTTGGTAAGTTTTACAAGGAAGATTACAAGTTATGAATTCATGTTTGTTTTTAAAGGAAATAGTTAAACAGAAATGATAATATGAATATGTTGTCAGTGCATAAAAATAAAATACCTTAAAGACTTCCAGGAAGTGAGCGTTCCCTGGCCGCAAATAGTAGGTAACTACTATTAAAATCTGTTTGTTCTCTGGGTCTTCCAGATTTTTTTAAGATTGTAAATATTTGTGTACATATAAAGGAAAGATACATCTTCGTGTTTTTGTCATGTAGGTATACATTATGCATATATTGTTCCCTTTGGTCACTTGTCGCCTCTGCATGTGGATCTCACTCTTTATAACAGCAGCTGCTATTCCACTGAATGGTAACAGCATTGTGTATTTTCCCTTTCATACATGTATAAAAGCTTTCGACTTGGAGAATTTAAGAGTTTGTAGAACTTAATACTAAAAATCCATTAGAGAAGGAATAGTTTTAGGCAATTAACTGTGTCTTGGTTTGCTGATGGATTGAAATGTGATTTTCTATTTGATGTTGAACCTGAGATGTATTTTTAAACTGAACTTTAGGAATGATTCATTGTAATAGGAAACAGTGGGGAGCAGGGGAGGTAGATAAAGGAGGCAAATAAAAAATTAAATGTAAAACATGACAATTTAAGGTAGTCTGGTGTCATGGAGTACACATAATGCTCTGGCTCCCATTTCGCACCTTTACAGAGTGACAGTATGACTATAGGTTTGTGGACTCTTGCTTAAAAAGGGAGGGGCTATGGCAGTCAGTGTTTTAGAGGGGTGCTGTCAGGGCTTGGGTTGTACTGGGGGAAGGGAGAGCATTTCAGTTGAAAAATGGTCTTGTGTTATTTATCGTAAGTCAGTGTTTTAGAAAATTGTTTACTTTAGGGTTCTGTACTGATCATCTCTTTTTATCCATGCTATCTAAGTTCTGGAGTCCTAGGTGCCTGTCCAGAAATATGAATGAATCTCTTTGTTGATCTTTTGCGTGCACGTCATTGTTGGGGATAACAGAATACCTGGGCCGACATGCAGGATCTGGTAGACGTTGGACCACGAGCCATGAAATGTGCTTGTGTTATCAGCTCCACAAACGACTGACTGGACTCTCTCGTGACAGCCAGCTGCGTACTTTGCTGCTGCATCGAAAGACGCAGAGAGCTTGTCCTGGCTTTCCTTCTCCTCCTTTCTATAATTTTTTTAAGTTCAGTTTAGTTTATTTTTTGAATATGTCCCTTTTTGTGAGTTAACTTTTTTTCTTTTCAAACTTTATTGCTTTGAAGAATGAACATTTTGCTTGATTGATTGACTGGATCTTTCTTATCATTATAGTAAAATATTACACCATTCACACTAAGTGGGGGGTATAAGCCATTCCCAATAAAAGATCTCAAATAGAAAAAGGTATTTTTTTTAATTTTTAAAATTTATTTTTCTAATTAATTTTTTTACTGATTTTAGGGAGAGGAAGAGGAAGATTGAGAGAGAAACATCAATTTATTGTTCCACTGATTAACTTAGTTATGTAGTTAGTGGTTAATTTTTACACGTTCCCTGACCAGAGATCAAACCCACAACCTTGGTGTATCAGGACAGCACTCTAAGCAACTGAGCTACCCGGCCAGGTCTAGAAAAGGTTTTTGTTTGTTTGTTTGTTTAATGAAAGTTTTAATTTGGGATATTTATAGATTAACATGCTATTGTAAAAGATAATAGGGATCCCAGGTACCCTTAACTCCGTGGCCCCCAATGGTCACAGTTTGCAGACTTGTGGTACAGTGTTACAACCAGGATGTCGGCATTTATGCAGTCCGTCCTCAGTACAGTCCACCCATCTTAGCTTTCCTGGTTTGTTTTGTTTTTAAGGTTTTATTTATTTATTAGAGAGAGGGCAAGAGAGGGAGAAGAACATCAGTGCGTGATTGCTTCTCACGCACCTCCTACTGGGGACCTGGACTGGGAATTGAACCAGCACCCCTTTGGTTCGCAAGTTGGCACTCAGTGCACTGAGCCACACCAGCAGGGCACGTTTCCTGTTTCATTTGTTGTCATTTGTGTGTGCATTTAGTTGTATGCAAGTTAGTGATTGTTTTAAATTTACAGAAAAGTTATAAAAAGAACAGACTTCCCATATCTCTCTCACACACCCATTTCCTGTGATTAACATCTTTACTGTGGTACACTTGTCACAAATAATGGCCGTGCTTGATAAGATTATTATTGTGAACTAAACTTTACACTGTATGCACATCTTACTAGTTTTCTCCTAACCCTTGCGTGCAGGCTCCTGCGTTATAGTCAGTCACTGTGTCTCGGGCTTCTCAGATGGTGAGTTTCTCAGACCTTCCTTACTTCGATGACTTCAACAGTTTGAGTGATACTGGTCAGCATTCTCGCAGAATGTCCTTGGATTTGGGTTTGTCTGATGTTTTCCTCGTGGTTATGGGGTGGGAGGTAGGCTGCAGAGGTGAAGCGGCCCTCTCAGGTCTGCAGAGGTGATGTAGTGCACGTGACTCACCGTCGTCAATGCTAAGCTTGACCACAGGGCTGCCAGGTGGCCGCACTGAAGGGAAATGAGTTTTCCCAGCATCCCTCTGGGCTGAGTTTGGGGGCAGGGGCTGTGCATGGGCACTTAGGGAGCCAGTGGTCCTGCGGTGCCTCCTTGAGGGCAGAGGGTCTCTACGTCACTTACTTATGGTTTTTCTGTTGAAGATGGACGCTTTCTCATCCATGCACATCTTCAGTCATTTATATCAGTATGGGCTTGTGGATATTTTGTACTACAGATTATAATCTAATACTATGTTCCTTATTTTGTTGCTCAGATTGTTCTGGGTTTAGCTACTGGGAGCTCTTCCAGTTGACTTCTGTGTCCCTTTGACACCCTCAACATTTGTGTTTTGTCGTCGAGCACTTTTATTTTCTGGATTGCAAGATGTTCGAGGCTCCTCTGGTGTATTTTCTGCTTTGACCCTAGAGTCTGCTCCAAGGAGCCCTGGTTCTTTTTATTGGAGATGGAATTAGAAAATACTCTCTGAGCACGGGCTTGTTAATACTGGAGTTTTGTGGCTTCTTGGCCTTCGGGGATGTAGCTGGGAGGCAGCTGTGTGCATGCTCACTGTGTATGCACATGTCTGTGCAATATGTTCTTACTTAACATCAGGAGGTCCTTGGGAACTGCGACTTTAAGTGACACAACGTTTATTGAAACCAGTTTTACCATAGGCTGATTGATATAAATGAGAGTTGAGTTCCTTGTCATTTGGTCACAAAAACATTGACAAAACTTATAAATAAAAACCCCAAACTTTCTCTACACCCTTTTCAGGGAGGTTATGTCATACATAAGGAACCAACAGTTCCTCCTTGCTCTTAGGGATAGCAGGACTTTCTGCTTTGCATTAATTCTCTTTACTTTATGTGAATTAAGATCATACCCTTTATAAGAAACATGCCATAGGATTAGATAGAATTTTGAGCTCTCAGCTCAAATTCTACCTCTTGCAAACAAACTTACATGATTTCCTCCAATTCCCCTTAATTAGGTGTGATTGTTCTTCCTTAAGTTTCATAGTATTTCATTGTCTCTCTCAGTATACCCAGGTATACTGCCTCTGTGTGCTATTATTTTGTGTTAAGGCTTCTTATCCGCCCTCTTAAAGAAAGCACACACCTCAGTGGATTTTCAGGAAGTGGACAGGCCTGCGTCTCCTTAGCCCAGAGGTGAGGGACAGTGCCCAGCACAGCAGGTGGCATGGACTGTTGGTGTTGCCAGTGGCTGTTTTCAGAGGCACTTTGGATTTTACCCTTCCCTTCTGCATACCCTATCTTGTAACTTAGTTTGTCTCCCTCACCCCCTGATAAAACCGAAGGGACTTACATACTGTGGGTGGTGTCATCTCAGAGGCTGGACATTCAGTCTGATTGTCTTGGAATTTACAGTGAAAATAAATGTGGTTGTCACACTGCTCAGACGCTGGGCAGGTGAGAATTGTCCCTCACTAAGTTCGTCACTGCTGTGATTAAGATTTTAGGTTCCTGTGGTCTAGTTATGGGCAGAAACTGTTTCTTTTTTTTTTGTTCCTGTATATTCTCTGATTCATGTCCCTGTCTGTTTCTGTAGTTATTGCTTCTAAATTTGCTGTGGCTGGGGAACCTGGATTAAATTTAAAATGATATCCAGGTTCCAGGCAGAGAGGTTGTGTGTTGCCAGCCCAGAATGGGGACGGGGAGCTGGGCTGGGGGAACAGAACGTGGCTGCTCCCTACAGCTGCAGGCGGTGCCCATCCGAGGAGCTCACGGGTGTCGGTAACTGAGGTGTGGGCTGTTTTCTTACGTGGAGCTAATGTTGAGCTGAGTGAACTAAGGACCTTTGGGGATAATTGAAAGGATTAACAGAATGCTCTTTCAGCGTAGTAAGACTTGGAGAGGAAGTCCCCTGCTTTCTTTCTCTCCCATAGCTGTGCCCTTTGCAGATGGATCACTGTGCTTCAGTATTTCTCTCCGAGGACTGTCATACCATGTGCTCATTTTTAATTCTCTTCTCTGAATTTCAGGCCAAGTCGTGCATCTGTCATGTTTGTGGTGTCCACCTGAAGAGGCTTCACTCTTGCCTCCACTGCGTCTTCTTTGGCTGTTTCGCAAAGAAACATATTCATGAACATGCCAAGTCGAAACGGCACAACCTGGGTAAGGCACCCTTCGACTCTTCCCACCGGGCATTAGGAGTAGCCATCGCCCCGATGTTCTGCTCTTTAGATTTGGATTTGCAGTTCCACTCTCCCAAAAGTCCACTTCTTCCATGTAAAACAGTTTGTGGCCTCCTTGTGAAATTCCACAGGGGAAATGAAAGGTAAACTGAACTCAAATGGGTTCTTTTACCCAGCCTGTCTTACGGCATTTAAGTAGGTGTTAATATTTTATGTAACCTTAAATGTAAATTATGGTGGCTTATTTCTTATACTCAGCTTTCTTTGAAAAGTGTTTTTTCTTTCATGGAATATTAGGCCCTCATCTTTTCCTCTGAAAAACATGGTCAGGAATTAGATTAGGCAAAAAATTATAAAGAAAGATCTTGAATGTAGTATTAGGTTACTGATCCTGACATAAAGTTGGGTGTACATTTTGCTTTCGGTAGTGAATTTTATTATTCTGAATAATACAAGTTCATGAAAACCCTAATAACACTTTGTGTGGCATCAGGATAAATTTACCTTTCATATACCTGAAAATTTTAACTCGTACATTCTGGGAGTCAACATAAAGCAAGGTTCTTCTGCTCTTGGCTTTGTTTTCTCAGTGTGGTCATTAAATGTTTTCCTCCTTCAGATTAATTGTGTTTTCTCTTACGTGATTGTGAGATTATTAGGATATCTGGAAGAGAGTCACTTTCAAAAGGTACAAGCCAGAGAACCTATTCAGAAAATACCTCATGTAGCCCTGGTAGGTGTGGCTCAGTTGGGCGGAGCGTCGTCCTATGAGTGAAAGGTTGTAGGTTCTATTCCCAATCAGGGTGCAGGCCTAGGGTGTGGGTTGGATCCTCCAACCTCGGTCCTTGGTCTGGGCATTCGGGCACATATGGGAGGCAGACAATTGACACTTTTGTCTCCCATCAATGTTTCTCTCTCCCTTCTTCTCTCTCTAAAAGTAGTGGGGGGAAAATGTCTTCAAGATGAGGATTAAAGAAAAGAAAGAAAGAAAGTACTTCATGTAGCACTATTGAAAATGGTGTTCCCCAAGTTTGTAAAATCAGTGCGTTAATCCATGTCCCTTAGAACTCCCTACAAGCAGAGCGCATAGCAAAAGATAAAGCCGAGACTGATGGAAGCAGTATGTCTGTTTTTACTAATGTGTTTTCAAGAAGCAAGATGATTTAATTCAAAACAAATACCTATTGTAGATGTGTTCATGAACCAGTTGTTTTACTACGAACACATGGAAGCTGGCACCTCAATATCACGCTGTTTGCAATAGCTACAATTGCAATGGAAAAAGAATAGAGAACCCAGAGTAAACCCCACATCTATATGGTCAGTTAATCTGTGACAAAGGATGCGAGAACATACAGTGTGGTAAAGATAGTTTCCTCAATAATGGTGTTAGGAAAAATTAGATCTATGCAAAAAAATAAAACTAGACTACCTTACACCATACACAAACATAAACTCAGAATGGACTGAAGACTTAAATGTAATACTTGAAGAAACCGTAGGCATTAAAAATCTCAGACATTTAGCAATATATTTTCTGATATATCTCTTTGGGCAAAAAGAAAAAAAGGGACTACATCAAAGAAAAATTCTGGCACAGCAAAGGAAGCCAACGACAAAACCTGAAGGCAGTTCTGGCTGGTGTGGCTCAGTGGATTGTGTCCGGCCTGCAAATCAAAGGGTCGCCGGTTCGATTGCCAGTCAAGGCACATGCCTGGGTTGCGGGCCAGGTCACCAGGGGGCACGTGAGAGACAACCACACATTGATGTTTCTCTCCCTCTACTTCCTCCCTTCCCCTCTCTCTAAAAAAAAATAAATAAAATCTTTAAAAAAAAACAACAACCCTAAAGACATCTTTACTGGACAAGAGAAGGTATTTGACAATGATGCATCCAATAAGGGGTTAGTATCGAAAATTTATAAAGAACTGAGACAACTCAACACTAACTCCCCCCCCCAAAAAAAAACCCAATTAAAAAGTAGGCAGAGGACCTGAATAGATACTTCTCCAAAAAGGACATACACATGACCAATAGACATGAAAAGATGCTCAGACATCAGTAATCACCAGAAAGAAGCAAATTAAAACCACAGTAAGATATTATTTCACACTTGTCAGAAGGGCTAGCATCAGTAAATCAATAAACAAGTGCTGGTGAGGATGTGGGGGAAGGGGAACCCTTGTGCTCTGTTGGTGGGAATGCAGATTGGTGTAGCCACTGTGGAAAACAATGTGGAGTTACCTCCAAAAAATGAATCTGCCTTATGGCCTGGCAGTTCCACTCCTGGGTTTTTATCAAACAATCCCAAAACACTAATTTGGAAGAATACACACACCCCTATGTTCATTGCAGCGTTATTTTCAATTGCCAAGATTTGGAAGCAGCCCAAGTACCCATCAGTAGATGAGTGGATAGTGAAGCTGTGGTACAGTTATACAGTAGAATACTACTCAGTGGTTAAAAAAGAATAAAATCTTACCTATTGTGACAGCATGGATGGACTTAGAGGGAATTATGCTAAAGTGAAATCAATCAGAGAAAGACAAATACCGTGTGAGTTCACATATATGTGGAATATAAAGAACAAAATAAACAAAACAGAAACAGACTTACAGACACAGAGAATAGATTGATATTTGCCAGAGAGGAGGAGGGTGGAGGGGCTAGGTGAGAATGGTGAAGGGATTAAGAAATACAAATTGGTAGTTACAGAATAGTCATGGGGATCTATAGTACAACATAAGGAATGTAGTCAGCAGTATTGTAGTGACCACGTATGGTGTCAGGTGAGTACTTGAAATATCAGTGGGCCCCTGGCTGGTGTGGCTCAGTGAATTGAGCACGGGCCTGCTAATAACCAAAGGGCCACTGATTGGGTTCCCAGTCAGGGCACATGCCTGAGTTGCTGGCCAGGTCCCCAGTAGGGGGGGTGTATGAGAGGCAACCACACATTGATGTTTCTCTCCTTCTCTTTCTCCCTCCCTTTCCCTCTCTCTAAAAAGAAATAAAATCTTTAAAAAAAAATATCAGGGGAATACTGAAAAATATGATTGCGTAATTGCTATGCTGTACACCCTAAACAAAAAGAAAATAATACTGAATGTAGATTGTAATTGAAAAACAAAATTAAAAGTTCACTTCAGAAATTTATGGTATTCATTTCCTCGGCCTGATTGATGACTCTGCCTTTACGTTTGCTAGAAAAAAAAAGTTTTTATGAAGTTTGATGTAAGAAACAAGTTATCAAATGAAAGAAAGATCTTGCTCTTTTTTGAGTCCATGATATTGAAGGCTATATAAGTGCTAACAAAGCAGGAATTAGTTTTGTGTCCAGGTGGTGAGGAGGGCTGAGGTGCGTCTCCCCTGAATGTTGGGGATGGCGCATCTGCAAACAATGTAAGTAGCAATGGGGTGGTTGTGGAGGGTTAGGCAGGGATGAGGATGATTTGGTGGCAGTCTCATGAGGCAGTCTTCCTTTGTCCATCCTGCCCTGTAAAATTGCCTTAATGAGATAATGCATCCACACACAAAAAACTATTCTACATTGGTGTAGTCAGTCAGATTTGCTCATATACCGAGTGGGGCAACAAGAGGTATACAGTTTTGGGTGCACAAAACACAGAGTTTATTCTTGTATTACTGATTAATGCTTATATTTTCCATGCAACAGCTGTCGACCCACTTCATCTGTACTGGTAGACAGCCTGACCTGAGTGTTGGAGTCCTAGGGAGCTGAGGAGGAGAGTGAGATAACTTGGAGCTGCTTGATTTCAGACTTTTTAGTTTCATACAGGTTTTTGTCTTGTGTCGAGCTACAGGGGTGCTTGGATTCTGCCTGTGGGAGCCGCATGCAGTGTAGAAGTAATGCCTTTAGCTCGTTCTGTGCATCTTAGAAGAGTGCAGTGGGGGGTGCAGGGCATCAGCTCACTTCTGAGCTGATGATGTTTTCCCTCCATTCTCAAGGGCTCCCTGTGACCAGAGGGAGAAAGACCTGCCCATGCAGGGTGCCTGTGTCCGCTGGTGGCTTGGAACTTGCCAAAGAAGCTGCTGCACAAAAACAAAGCCAGCACAGAGCCCCTGCAGTGCAGGGCCCTTCTCCAGCTCACTCCTCCCTTCTCCAGGGGCTGGACTGCTGTACATCAGCTCCCGGGCTTCATGTGGTCAGGGCTTTGTCCTTGGAACAGATACTGTGACTGAAATAATTTTCCAAGTTAACTATATTGAGTGTATGTGTTGCTTTCAGTTTTTAAATTTTATATTGAAGTGAGACGTGCATAGCATACAGTTAAACATTTTAGTTATTTATGATGTTGTACAACCATCATCTCTACTTTTAAAACTTTGTCCCCAGACTCTTCCCTCACCCAGCCTCTGACAGCCATTAATCTGCTTTTTGTCTCTATAAAAATACTCTGAACATTAAAAGAAATCATACACTATGCAACCTTTTGTTTTCAAGGTCCAACCCTGCTGTAGCGTGTGTCAGTGCGTTGTTCCCTGTGTGACCAAAGGAGGTCCCTTTGCATGGCTCTTTGGAGATGTACCACATTTTATTTGCTCATCCATTGATAGACACTTGGGTGGTTTTCTACTTTTTGGTTCTCATAAATAATGCCATTATAAGCATTCGTGTGAAAGTTTCTATATGGATGTATGTTTTCATTTCTTTTGTGTATGTACCTGAGAGTGAAATGGCATATTCTGCTGGGTTGTGAACCCTTAGTGGGTGGATGGTTTGCAGATATTTTATACTATCCTATAGGTTCCCCTTTCACTTTCTTAATATCTTCAGATGCACAAACTTGTACATTTTGATGAAGTCCACTTTTATCTTTTTGTGCTTGTGCTTTTGATATTAAATATAGCAGCGAGCCCATTGCCAGACCTGAGGTCATGAACAGTTATTCCTGTTTCCTTCTTCGAGTTTTATACTTTAGCTCTTACATTTAGGTCATTGATGCATTTTGAGTTAATTTTTGTTACATAGGGTCAGGTAAGGGTCCAGCTTCCATCTTTTGCATGCAGGTGATGCATTGTCCCAATGCTGTTTGTTGGAAGCACTGTCCTTCCCACTGTTGATTCCCGTCGGTGTCACCAGTTTTGTACAGTGGTGAAGTGATGCTGTGGGAAAGCACCACAGAAAGGGCTCTTGGAGGGACATGCACCTCCCCAGGCTGGTGGTCTTGCTGTTGGCTGTACATTCGGCATATTTTAAAACAGCATTCACTGAATACCTTTGTTTCTCTGAAAGTTTTCATCCATGTGGGAACGTGTGGTGCCAAAGGGCAGCTGGCTGAGCTCTTGGGAACAGCTGTGGCAGAGTTTGTCAGGGTTTCTCAGTATCTTGGGAGGGGTAAAGGGTAAGCATGGGATTCTTAACTTGCTATTTCATGTTTTCATAGATCTGTTTTAGAGGACTTGACAGATCCACCATGATAGTACTGATCTGTGTCATGCTACCTGAAGACATGAGATAGGGGAAAGCTGGTATTTATTAAGACATTACTGTTTACCAGCATGTGTGCTGTGCTTACATGTATTAATTCAACTATCATAGAAAACTGGGAGGTGTCAGTGCTGTTATTGTCACCACTGGAACCGACACTCAGGCATGGAGGCGTTTATCAGAGGCATATGGCTGCTGAGTGGCGGAGTGGGGTCAGTACCAGTAATTCCAGAGGTGTGCGCTGCCTCTTCCCACTCTGGCACCCGAGGTGCCCAGTGTCTCCAGGACAAACAGTTCTTTCTAGTTGGATTGAAATATAGTACCTTTCTTCCATTGCTCAAAGGACTTTATCTTCTGTATCTTTATAATGATGGAATTAGGAGCCAGGTGTCACCATGTCATACAGATGCTGAGAAAGTATGCAGGACCCACTCACAGGTGGGTAATAGGCAGCTCAGGGTCAAGAAGTCAGATTATCTGATCAAAGGATAATTTCTGCTATTTTAAAGTAAGAGTAGCCCTGGCTGGGTTGTGCAGTTGGTTGGAGCGTTGGCTCATACACCAAAAGATTGTGGATTCAATTCCGGTTGGGGCACGTACATGAGGCAACCAATCGATGTTTCTCTTATATCAGTGTCTGTCTGTCTGTCTCTCTCTCTCAAAGCAATAAAAAAATGTCCTCAGGTGAGGGTTGAAAAAATTAAGAGTAGGCAAATAATTATTGCATTCTTTTTGTAATGGTACCAGAAATTCTCAATGTAATAAAATGTGGTTCCTCTATATCAGGCCAAGATTTCTCATTTAAAACAAGGGGAAACTTGTTTTAGATATTGCTCTTTCAGAGAAAAGGCAGAGGGTCCTCAGCTACTTGACTCTTAGGTCCTTTATAAAATACAAATGTGGCACCTTGTTCTCACCCTGATGCCTCCGCCTTTGGTGGGAGCTTCCAGAGAAAAGACCTCGTGTGCAGGGGGCAGACGAGTAGGAGTGAACCCTTCCGTGCTGACAGGCTTCTGCGATGTGAGAGCAGGGAAATGCTATAAAGAGGCTTGTCTAAAAAATTGTGTATCTGATTTGTGTTCTTAAGCATTACTTTTTCGTTTTTAATTATGTTTTGTCTCTTTCTTCCTTTGTCTTTTCAGCCATAGAACTGATGTATGGAGGCATCTATTGCTTTTTATGCCAGGACTACATCTATGACAAAGACATGGAAATCATTGCCAAAGAGGAACGACAGAGAGCTGGGAAAATGCAAGGTTTGGGCTTGCCTATATTCACCTGCCTCGTTTGTTTCTCAGTCCCGACTCCCTCATGTCTGTCGAGGGCAGACTCACTGAAAGAAGGATCAATATCTAGGGAGACAATTAGTGTAGGGGGATGGTAGGAGACAGCTGGATATTTGCTATTCAGTGGAAAGATACCCCCATCCCCATGCACGAGTGTTCATGTGCACACGCACACACCTGTGTGCTTCCTCCTGTGGAGCCAGCCTAGGATCCAGGACAGGCAGGTGGGAGGACCGGCCCTGCAGGTGCAAACGCCCATCACATCCTGCAGCTTCCCAGAGCTGTCCTTTGCCCCAGGTCCTGCAAGGGTCTCCACTGGGGTGGAGAAAAAACATGCGCCAGCATTGATGTTCTCCCATCTAAGGGTCTGTTCGTAGGTATCACACTAGTAAGGCCATGTCCCCAGGTGGCCGCTGATGAGTAGTTTGCTCTAGTTCTCCAGTGTTCCGGAAAGCAGCATTTCCTCAGCAGCATTAAAGTGTGTATGTACCTGGTTCCTTCCAGGAGGGCAGGCTGTTTTCTGATGACATTGTTGTAGAATCTCCTTTCAAGCTCTTAACCGTTTGGGTCATGTTCGATCTGTGTTAACGGAGACTTAAAATGGCCAGATGGAGAATGTAGTGACCTGCGCAAACAGCCCCCTCGTGCGGGACTCGGCTGTCCTGTGCAGTGCCTTGTGGCCCTGGTGCCCCCGCAGGCTCCTCCTTTCCTGTCTTCCATCCACATGAACGCTGTCTTCATCGGATACACAGACATACTGCATCCGTTCTCTTTATTGTTCATTCATTTCTTTTCGGCTACCCCGATGTGCCCCCTTTCTTAGTTTTCATCTCCCACGTGTGCCCGTGCTGTTGGGACAGTGGTGGGCGCAGCTCTCGTACTTGACTGGGGGCATCTCTCAACCAGCAGAGCTGTTAGTGTTTACAGAGACTTACAGCCCAGCCTCTGCTTCTGCTTTACAAACAGCCCCATTTTTTTTTTTTTTTTTTTTTTTTTTTTTTTGAGAGAGAGAGAGAAGAAATTGAAACAGTTGTGATCAGAATTATTGCTGTTTAACAAATCTTTTCCGGAGAACAAGGAGTTTAACCCCTATTCTTTCCCCCTCAAAAATTTAGTAACATTGCCCTGGCTGGGTAGCTCAGTTGTAGGGTTGTCCCATAAACTGAAAGGTTGTGGGTTCGATCCCTAGGTGGGGTTGCATACAGGAGGAAACCAGTCGATGTTTCTCTGCCCCCTTCCCCGCTTTCTAAAATCAATAAGCATGTTGTTGAGTAAGGGTTTTTTTTTTTTTTTAATGTAGTAACATTGCCACTGAGTCTGTGTCCTGTTCCTTTGGGCAGAACACCTAAAGCACAGGGCTGAGAGACGCAGGTGCTGAAGTAAAGCAGAACCCTTCTAAAGTCTTTCTGCGGTTCCACCTGTGAGCAGATGCTGCCCTTACAAAGCCTGTTGCATTACACAGACACCTTCAGTAGCAGGGAGCCAGTGCCTCAGCGTGAACTGTGTGTTTGGTAGGGTGACATGTGACACTTCCTAGCATTTATAGCGTTATTGTATTTCATTTCCATCTTTTATGGGCACACCTATTCAACAAGATGTATTTTTCAAAATATATTTCAAAAAATACATTTTCTGTCTGTCCGTGTTGCTCATTCACCAGAGATTCCATCCAAGGGTGCCGAGGCCGCAGTCTCGCTGTCTTCACGATTGAGGCTTTGGGAAGCAGCCACCACAGCATCATGGTCAGGGCAGCGTTAATTGCAGGTGTTGCCTTGCTTCTTGCGGGGAACAGCGTGGCTGTAGCACAGTCTCTGCTTAGCCTGCTGCAGTGTCATAGGGTTTCAGAAGCACTTTACGCAATGGGTGCACCTCTGAAAGACAGCTCGATGAGTAGTAGTGCGTTGCCGCCACCATCTGTGATGCGGGATGCAAAGGTAGCTAACAACACCTGGACCTGGTTTTCATCTGTTTAGGTGTTGGAGAGAAGTTTTCAACGTGGGAACCAAGCAAACGGGAGCTTGAGCTGCTAAAGCATAACCCGAAAAGGCGAAAGATCACTTCCAACTGCACCATAGGTAGGTGGGTGACAGTGCTTGGAGGGGTGGCCTGTTTTCTCTCCACGTCAGGCTTGCTTCTTAGGGTTTGAAGTTTGTAGATGTAAAAATGTGGGTTTCATAACATAGTACCTTAAGCCCCAGAGTAACTCTGCTTCATCCTTGCGCTCACTGGCCACTTCTTGAGCATCTGCGCTCCGTGGGGACCTGTTATGGCTTGGGAGTGGTGCCAGGTGGAGACGGAGGGTCCTTGCCCAGCAGAGCCCGCCTGTGTACAAGGGTCAGGGCCTCTCGCCAGGTGGAGTTGCGTGCAGTTGTCTCCAGGGGGTGAAATGTGTGTGTGAGTGTGTCCTCTGGGTTTCCTGAGACTTGAAGGAATACATTTTAAAAACATTTTTAAAAGCTAGTTTTGTTGTTAGAGGGGCTCCATTCTGACCTGTCCTGTTGCCTGCAGTTAAAGAATTCTTTGGGTAATTTAATCAGAATATTGCGTGTAATGGCTGAATGGCAGGGGAGGGTGGGGCCTGAGGCCAGGGGAATGATGGTGATGAACGAGGAATTCAGTCTTGTTCATTTAAAAGTGGCATAAAAATGTCAAAAACATTGACATTTCCTTCTGCTCTTTTCCTCTTGAATCAATAAGCGAAAGCACACAGACACGTCACTGTCCGGCACTGCTGCGATCCCATCGGGGTCCAGCCGTGCCTGTGGGTCAGGCCCCAGTCACCCCTCTGCTGCCTGCCCTCCCAGGTCTGCGAGGGCTCATCAACCTGGGGAACACGTGCTTCATGAACTGCATCGTCCAGGCCCTCACGCACACCCCGCTGCTGCGAGACTTCTTCCTCTCCGACCGGCACCGCTGTGAGATGCAGAGCCCCAGCTCCTGCCTGGTCTGTGAGATGTCGTCCCTTTTCCAGGAGGTGAGCACCGCTGACTCGGGCTGTGTCATGTTTCTGTCACTACATTTTTTCTTTCCCTTTTTAAAAAATAGAATAAGGTCGACTGCAATATAATGAAGGAAGGCAGATTTCTAAAACCTGACATAATCAGTAAGTTTTTACTGTGTGCTTTTATTATAGAAGACTCAAATTTTTCCAAAAAGGCAATACAAGGTAGGAGACTCTTGACATCATTTTTCGAGGCACGGAGCTGACTGAGAGGAGGAGGAACCTGAGAGAGTTGGCACAGCCAGTGTCGGGCTGTGATGCTGTGGGAGACCTGCCTCCCCTGCAGTCCGCCACTGAACTCTGGGAGGTGTGGGGACATGCGTGCGCTGCTCCCCACTGTTTCTTGGGACCGTGGGTCTCTTCTAGTGCTACACCTTGTGGGTGTGCTTCCCCAGACCTGTCTGTGTGACCCTGTGTCCCGAGCATCAGGGTCTGCTTCTCTGGTGGGATCGTAGGCCACACCCATGGAGAGGTCTGTCCTCTCCATGTCTGTCCCTGATCATGGTGGCTCAGGCACCCTCAGGTTGGGCCCTTAGCACTCCACTCAGTGGCCACAGAAAAGCCTCTCAGAGCTGAGGCAGTCCAGCAACCCCACCCACAAAGTGGGGCTGTTGCCTGTTGCACAGGCTGCTGGGACATCCCAGATGTCCTTCAGGTATCACGCATAGGAACTGCAGGCACATGCCATCTGTGTCAGTGACCCTTGAGAGCTGCAGGCCAGAGTCACTTGCCGTCTGGCCCATTTCAGAAAAAGTTTGCCCACCTCTGGTCTAACCTGACCCAGTGTCTTCATGTTCACAGCATGCCAGTAGCTGCTGGGGTCACAGCAGTGAGCAAACTGAATAGCATCATTGGGCCCAAACGGGAGAAAGGCAGGTGCAATTTTTTGTCGCTTCCTTTCTTGGATTTCAGCCATTTCCCCTGGGCACTGTTGGGTGACAAATGCAGATAGGTTTGTGTTTGTTAAGGTACATTTTAAAACAGCAGAATTCACCTTTTAGTGTATTATCTGTGTTTCTTGGCAAACACATCATAACTCATCATCTAGGCTTATCGTAGAAAACTAGATGGTAGGAAGGGAGAAAACAGATATGCAGACTCAAAGTCTCATGAGTCCAAATTTTAGGCAGCTGTGAAGTATTTCTGTGCATGTGTGCTTTGTGTCAGAGTGTAGCATATATGCCTGACAAGGGATTTTGTTTCCCTTCTCTTTGAACAGTTTTACTCTGGGCACCGGTCGCCCCACATCCCGTACAAGCTGCTGCACCTGGTGTGGACTCACGCCCGGCACCTGGCAGGGTACGAGCAGCAGGATGCCCATGAGTTCCTCATCGCAGCTCTGGACGTCCTGCATCGGCACTGCAAAGGTGTGGGCTGGTACCTCACGCCATTGCGGGGGGCGGACATGTGGGCACACTCCTGCAAACCAGGACAAGTTCACTTGGGACTGTTTGATTTGTGTTCTCATGGTATTTTTTCCCCCAATAAGAAAAACAGTGGAATTATCCTAAATAGGTTTTTCATAGCTTGTTTTTACAAGAGGAGAAAATAATCTTTGGTTTGTCCTCCAACCCTCTTGGGAGTAGAGGAACACAGCCATCAGCCCTCACAGCCTGTGCAGCGGGCTATAAGCTCTGCCCCTTGATGTGCCTGGGTCCCAGGCCTCTGGGCATCGGGTGCATTTTGGTGCCGAGAAAGAAGCTAAGGATATTTTCCTAGGGAGTGGGAAAGACAAAATTGAAAACAAAACAGACTGGCTTGGTCATCCCCCTTTCCCCACCAGGGCTGTCTTTTGAACATGAAGTGTCTTCAGTGGCCCTTCGGAGAGTGTTGGCACTTCTGACTTCATGGTGCTTCTGTGCTTGAATGGCCTGGTCTCCTGGGTCTCTGGCTCCTGGAAACTTGTTGAGTTCGGGAGGGAGGGCAGGAGCGGGCGCAGCTGTGAGTCACAGAGGCCTGGTCTCTCCCCAGGTGACGATAATGGGAAGAAGGCCAACAACCCCAACCACTGCAGCTGCATCATAGACCAGATCTTCACAGGGGGGCTGCAGTCGGACGTCACCTGCCAGGTCTGCCAGTAAGTGGGGGCTTCCACTGGACATGGAGTATTCCAGAAGGCCAAGTGCCTTCTAGGCCTTGCTGACCAGATCATAATGGGGGAACCCAGGTGCTTTCAGGGAAACCAACTTCACTGATGCTGCTTATTGACATCATGGTGCCTTTTTAATCTGTAGACTGTTGTATTCTGAGAACTTTTCATATTTTTAGATTCTTGGACTGTAATACATAGTCAGTGCCACCCCAATAATGCTTTCTTGGTGACATGGGGCTGATGGTAGAGCAGTGGCTGCACAGCCAGGTACGAAGCAGGAAGTTTTATTTAGATAGATATTGACATGTGTTGCGATGAAATAGCCCCACTGGAAAGGGCACGAGAAACGAGCAGGTCTCCCTGAGTGTGAAGAGCAGCATCAAGGCAGTGTTCCCCCTGGGGCTACAAGGCTTCAGGTGTGGCCACCTGTTACTGTCCTCATCTCTGCTTTCCTTCAGGCCCTTGAAACTAGGAGTCAAAAAAGAGGCCCCTTCAAAGACTGGGCCACATAGGACAGATGCTTCACCAAGGCTCCAAAGTGTGTTAGTTTGAAGCATTTCACACTCTCCTTTTCCACTTTCAAGTAGTGCCCCTCAATTCTCTACAGGTTTCAATTCCTTGGTTAGAGCTCAAAGCCTTCATTTCCCAGGGGCGAGTACATTGGTGGGGAGGTTAGAACCTTTTCATTCACCCAGTGCATTCCCACGTTTTTATTTCCCTCAACTTCTTTTAAGACCTTGGTCATGATCCACTAAAATTTTAAAACCTGTAATGGATTACCACTTGCGTTTGTATAGGACAGACCAGAGAGTGGAAGAGTCGGCTTTGCCTGCAAGTGTTATGAGTGCAATTTTCTGTTAAGTAGTGTCTGTTCTCATGGGCCACCACACTAAGCACTTTACACTCATGGCTTTAAGTAGCTGCCTCCTTGGTCCCATACCATTGAAGTTCACCAGCAAGAGATTGTGTCACATTTATATTGCTTAATTTCCATAGTAAATTCCCCAGTCTGTGAGTTTCCTGTTGGTATATTTTAAAATAAATCTCCAGAAAGGAATGGGCTTTGGTAGATAAGACTTTAAATGCTGCTGTTCAGCTTGGGGTGCTGAGCAGTTGGTGCCTGCTCTCTGTGCGACACATGCTTGGAGGTCCGAGTCATGGCCAGGGCTTCGCATTTCTCAGGTCTCTGATGCTGCTGACATGGAGCCATTCATTCAGAGCCACCAGATGTGGGTCCAGAAAAAGTCCTGAAACGACCGTGCCAGTCTTCTAGGTGTAGAGACCACTGCTTCAGAAGCAGCCTTGGCCTGCGTGGTGTCCCTCCCTGGGGCCTGGGGGCCCAAGGTGCACTGGGTGTGAGCACGCCTTTTTTTGTCCTGAGATGCCATTTGGAAAAGGGCGGAACTGTGACCCGAGTGCTGAGATACACCCCGTGCAGTGGGCCCCTGAGGCTGTGGTTGGGTATCGGTTCTCATGCACGTCTCTGTCTTCTTTTGCTTCTAGTGGGGTCTCTACCACAATAGACCCCTTCTGGGACATCAGTTTAGATCTGCCCGGCTCTTCCACTCCATTCTGGCCCCTGAGCCCAGGGAGTGAGGGCAGTGTGGTGAACGGGGACAGCCACGTGTCAGGGACCACAACGTTGACAGACTGCTTGAGAAGGTAAGAAACGTGCCAGCACGTTTGCAGAAAAATTAAGTGCTTTCCTTGCAGGTAGTTGTCTCCTGGCCCTGAGACTGCTCGGTAGTGGTTGGTCAGAGTAAAGCCCGAATAAACTTAGGGCCACCCCAGGTCTCAGCACTGTTTACTTTTACACGTTCAATATGGAACATGAGAAAACATAGGCCAACCTGCAAACAGCTACTGTTGATGCCCAGTGACTTCTACTAGTTTGTCACATTTTTTGTAAGGTGACTGGATATTCTGTCCACCTAGCTTTGCATTGTAGGATGTCGCATCACAACTACTATTCCATCCCACCCCCTGTGTAAGTTAACAGAGAGCAAAAGGAAAAAGCTCTTGCACCTTTTGTGGCAAATAACCTGTATTAGAGTCCATCTGCCCCTCTTGCTGAGGCTTGTGGTTTTCTCTTCAGGTGATGAAAACACACCTGTGACCTGCTGTCTGCATTTACACTCATGTACTGCCTCATCAGTTTAGACAGGCCGTGAGGTTGAGGGCGCAGTTGCTATAAAACATCTCAATAGCTGTTACATACAAGTATGGCAAGGCCAGAAACCCTTCCTAAACTATATTTAGTGTTGCACAATCTTTATTTTCTTTTACTCGCATTAACCCAAGGTCACTGCAGACGTGTTCTTGTTAGGTACAAGTCTTTTCTTATGAAGAGGGACTAGCTTCTTGGGTTTCACCTTGCTGCCCAGTCAGCAGACCGAAAAGTGCATGTTTAGAATTTTAAAATTAACTTTGTTTCACTGACAGATCCAGATATATTGGGTTGTCCAAAAAGTCCGTATTTTTTTTCCCCCGTTAAATAAAAGACACAATTTTTTTCATTTCCAGCAGTAACTTCATTGATTTGGGTATTTTGAGTGTGTTAGCTATCTTCCACATGGTATAACGTTCACTGTTCTCAGTTAATGTCTCCATTTGATCACTGTCAACTTCATCTGGTCGATCCGACCATGGAACATCATCCAGTGAGAAATCTCCGGCACGAAACTTCACAAACCACTTTTGACACATTTGGTCAGTCACAGCACCTCCTCCCTACACTGCACAAATCTCTCTGTGTTTCAGTTGCATTTCCTTGAAATAATAAAGCATAATGTGCTGAAAATGTTGCGTATTTTCTTCCATCTTCAGTACTAAAATTGGCTACACCAAAAATTCTCCAGTTTTCATAAGTTCTTTGTTAAATGCACGCTGATATGACAGCTGTCAGAATACAGTCTTAACAAAACCGTTTTCCTGAAGCTGGAGACAACTAAGTGCTACTGGAGCCATCGCACGGGAGAAAAAAACAAGCGAAGTTTTTGGCCAACCCAGCATGTGAGGTATCAGATTTTTAACTTGGAAAACAAACATGAGTAACCTGATTTTTCATGACAGCGTTTACAACAAAGTTAAATGTCATGGTAAATTTCAGTAAAATTATAACTTCGCCCATAGAGCGGACAACAAGGGAGAAAACACACTTTATCAAACTGAAGTCTGTGGGAAGCTCTGTACCAGGGCCCGGGTGTCTGAGAAAGGGTATTTTGTCTGACTCTAGTTTCCCTTTTCAAGTTATATTGAGAGTGGATCACAGAGCTGGTGGAAGGACATGTGATTTTGCCCTGGGCTCCATTGGCTGGAGCAGCACCCCGTACATGAGAAGGTTGTGGATGTGGAGCCTGGTCAGGGCACATAGCTGGGTTGAGGGTTAGATCCCCAGTCAGAGAGTGTACGGGAGGCAGCCGATCACTGTTTCTCTCTCACATCGATGTTTCTCCCAAATCACTGAAGACATTCTCTGGTGAGGATTTAAAAACAAATGAAGTACATGTGATTTTTAGCTCTAGACCATTCAGGTTTTCAAGTGTTTCATAAGAACTGCAAGTGGCCGAGTGGCTGTCACGCCGGCAGCACTGTGCAGGACAGTCAGGTTGTGAGCCTTGAGTCCTTCGTGGAAGAGTGGCCTCAGCTGGACATGCTTGTCTTCTTAGGAACAGGGCAGCACCCCTCAGAGCCGCTTGGTTCTCTGTTGTCTTACTACTGTTTCAACTCGTGTACGTTGGTATGTTGTATTTTCTCCATTCAGATTGAAATGCAGCCCCTTCGGGGGAGGGGACTGCTTCCCTCTGTCTCTGTGTCTTCACAGCACTAGCGTGCTGCTGGGCATCTGGTAGATGTGGTGAGTGAGTGCCTTTGCCCTGTCATAGTTCTGCAAGGTTGCAAATGGCAGGTGTGCCCTCTCATGAACTGAAGCAGGTGAGGACATGGGGTAGTTCGTAGAATCCATGGGAAGGCTGAGAACATGGCTCAGCAAACAGGTCATAACCATGGGAGGGGTGGGACCACCATCCAGAAGTATGCAGCCCACCACTGCCTGCCCCCCCCCCCCCCCCCCCCCCCCCCCCCCCCCCCCCCGCCCCCGTGGTCTCTCCTAGAAAACATTCCATTTGCACTTGAAAAGAATGTATATTTTGCTTCCTTGGCCTGAAATGCTCTGAAGATGTTAATTAAATCCATCTGGTATGGTTTGTCATTAAGGCCGCTGTTTCCATGTTGATTTTTTATCTGGAAGATCTATCCAGTGATGTCAGTACAGTGTTAAAGTCCCCTGCTATGACTGTATTACTGTCAATCTCTCTTTTTTTAATCTTCTAAGATTTGCTTTATGTATGTAGGTACTCCTGTGTTGGGTGCATAAAAGTTTACTAGGGTTCCATCCTCCTGTTGGATCGCTCCCTGTATCATTATGCAGTGTCCTTCTTTGTCTCGTTACCCGCCTTTGTTTTAAAGTCTACTTCATCAGATACAAGTACTGCTGCCCCAGTTACTTTTTTATTTCTGTTTGCATGAAATACCATTTTCCATTCCTATACTTTTAATCAATATGTTTCTTGTTCTGAGGTGGGCCTCTGGTAGATAGCATGTATGTGGGTCTTCTCTTTTTTATCCATTCAGCTGTAAGGTAAGTATTTTTTAAAGTGATGAGTTAGGAAGGTGATGGACATATGGTATGTATATTTTTAGTAGGAAAATTAATCCATTGAACGTGATAAAGTAGCTGTTTTCCCTGTTACCTCTTCATATTTTTTCTTAAAAATACATTTTTTTAAAGATTTTCTTTATTTATTTTTAGAGAGGGAAGGGAGGGAGAGGGAGAGAGAGGGAGAGGGAGAGGGAGAAACATCAATGTGTAGTTGCTGGGGGACATGGCCTGCAACCTAGGCATGTGCCCTGACTGGGAATCCTGCGATGCCTGGTTCGCAGCCCGCGCTCAATCCACTGAGCTACACCCGCCAGGGCAAAAAAAAAAAAAATACATTTTTAAATGTCTTGCAGATTCACTAGACCAGAGCACTTGGGAAGCAGCGCCAAGATCAAATGCAGTGGCTGTCACAGCTACCAGGAGTCCACCAAGCAGCTCACCATGAAGAAACTGCCCATTGTTGCCTGCTTCCATCTCAAAGTAAGTTTTCCAGGAAAGCTCCATTAGCTGACTCAATTTTTAGTTCCTAGTACGCCTTAGAGCCAGTCAGTGTGGTGTACAGCTCATTTCGTAATTACAGCAACTCCCTCAGTGTGCTGAAGAACTGGGGTAGTTAAGTTGTGCCTTCCCCTATCTCCCATTGCTGTGAGAAATCCGGTGTGATGAACAGAAAGTCTTCACTGCAGAAGGAAGATAGGGTGCGCACTGCTCCACTGGGGGTGGGGCTGTTGCGGTTTTACTGCTCCTACCTAAATTCTTCCATTCCCATTCCAAGTTTCCTGTTTTTCTTTTACTTAAAAGCAAACAAAGACCCTTAGCATTATGACCTAGTCCAGGGGTCAGATAGTGTTTTCAGGTTTGCAGTTATACAGTCTATTTCATATTTTTCTTTGAGTCCAAATATGTTAAAACAGGAAACTGTTCTTAGCTTCCTGTGTGGATTTGGTGGCCTCTGATACAGTCAAAAGAATGCCTCTTGTCTTGTGAAAGGAACAGTGTATTTACTTTTGCTCCCAGAGGTTACAGATATTGCCCCTGTTTCTATTGCCTTGCACTTCGCCGAGTTTGTTGTAAGGTCACTTTTCTGTGCACTGGGTGTTTGTCACGTTGAGCAGTCACTTTAAGATCTCACTTGAACCCCGTAAGTTAGATTTGTATAGATGCTGTGTTACTGGCTCTGTAAGCTCCAGATATGGCCAGCAGGCGATCAGCATTCATGAAAAGCCTGATTGGGGACCGTGCAGAGAAGCACCCCTGGAGGAAGCCGGTTACAGTGACATCCCTCTTCCCTCCCCCATTTCTGTAGCGATTTGAACACTCGGCCAAACTGCGGCGGAAGATTACCACGTATGTGTCCTTTCCCCTGGTACTGGACATGACCCCCTTCATGGCATCCAGGTATGGAAGGTTTTGTTCAGCTGCATCTGGCATCGGGAGGGCATGGCTTTGTGAGTTCCGTGATGTGTACCAGCTCTGATGAGACACTTGCAGACACTGATAGAACCACCACTGCTAAAACCAAATTGCCACCCTGATCTTCACCCAGGACACATGTCAGCTTAATGAGTTCCTTCTCCTCAGACGTCCTGTTTCAGCTGTTGGGTTTTCCCAAGCAGCCCTCCCTTCGTCAGCTCCCAGACTTGAGACATCAAAATGGGTCCCTGCAGAGAGACAGTATTTTAGTTGCTGCACCTGGTTCTGGAATGTGGCAAAACTTAGTTGGTTTTGCATTTGTAGATCACATTTATCTTGTTTTCAAATCTTCATGCCATAGACCACTTAAAATTTACCCTAAAAAAAAAAGCAACAGTTACTAATAATATGTAGGCCACAAGTTGTTGGTTTCTAAGGGCCACTGTAACAAATTACCACAAAGTTGGTGGCTCAAAGCAAGAAGGTGTTGGCAGGTTTGTGCTTCCTTGGAAGGGCTCAGGAAAGATTTCATTCCTTCCTGGGAGGTGTGCCACCACACACGCATGGGCTGGCCCCATGCCTGATGGCAGGTGTGCTCTCAGCAGTTCACGTCCCAAGCCTGGGCCTTGGTTTCTTCGCCTTAACGGGGATAATCTCTGCCTAGAAAGGAGTGTTGTTGGAAGAACTAGCAAGTGTATATAAAGTGAGTTCAACACAGTACCTGGCATAGTGAGCCCCTGACGCTAATGTCATCCAGTCCATGCTTCTTTCCATTTCAGTGGTTTTTGCCCAGTGCGCTGCAGCACACCAGCACGCTGGAAGAATCTGTAAAACCGAACTGTTTATTCAGGGGTACAGACCTCTTTTCCTTTAGATCGTCAAATAAGAAAATGACAACAGCCAACACAACAATAGCTGTCCAGTGTGAATGAATCAAAATTATACCTGTTTTGTTTTCTTTGGTTCTTTCAGATGGTCAAAAAAATAGATATTGTTTTGGTGAACCACAGAATTTTAGTAATTAGTTTGTATGTGCCATGAGGTGAAAAAGGTTCACCGTTGCTGCTTTGGTTGGTTTAAGGGGCGCTGAGTGTCACTGTTGTTTGTTACAGCAAAGAGAGCAGGATGAACGGGCAGTACCAGCAGCCAGCAGATAGTCTCAGTAATGACAACAAGTGAGTGCTGCCTTGTATGGGTGCGCCGACATTGCGGGGCCCACTGGGGAGAGCCCAGGGCTCCCAGGGGTGGACAGGGTGGGGGGCCCCAGCATTTCACAGGGAGACAGCTGCGTTTCTGAGTGGCAGTGGCAGGTCACTGGCCTGCTCCCTGTCATACTGCCCGTCAGTCTCTCTTGAAAATACCTGAGCCCACTATTAGGAAAGGACTTTTCACACCTTTACCGTAAATGCTCCCTCCTATGTAGGAGCTTGATGCCCTTCTCCTGGCCTCCAGGTGTGAGTGAGGGTCAGTCTGGCCATTGCAGTTCTGGAGCAAAAGCTTGGCATCTGAATTCTGGGCCCCGTGACCTCTTCCTTGTCTGGCACCATGACGGGGCCTCTGCTCTTTCTCTGACTGCCTTTCCACCACTGGTATAGCCAGCCGATGGGCTGAAGGGGAGAGTGGTTACAGTGTCTCCCACGCCAGTTGCTCTGCAGACTGGAGGCCACACAGGCTCCCTCTGTCCCTCCATGCCCCTAGGCTCCAGCATTGACGTTGGGGGTCAGGGAGGCCCCTCACTGCGCAGGTCTCCAACTGTCTGGGCTATGTGGTGTCTGATGATGGTAAAATTGAGTTAACTGCTGATCTCTCCCGACTCGTTTCCTCCCAAACCAGATACTCCTTGTTTGCAGTCGTTAACCACCAAGGGACCCTGGAGAGTGGCCACTACACGAGCTTCATCCGGCAGCACAAGGACCAGTGGTTCAAGTGTGATGATGCCATCATCACCAAGGCCAGCATTGAAGACGTGCTGGACAGTGAGGGGTGCGTTGGGGGTGGCTTGTTGCCCCATGTGGGTGCCTGAACCCAAAGCCATGTCTGTTTTTAGTATCATTCGAGAAAGGTCACTTTTGGTGGCTGGACTAATGAGGCTTGTTCTGGACAGGATGCCGACCCCGAGGGGCCACTGGGTAGGACAATACGCCTGAGCGAGTACACTTGGTTAACACCCTCACCCAGAGCATGGGGCGGTGGTCATTATCTTTAGTCGCGACATGAGCTGACATGTGGGTCCCTCTGCAGCTCCTCTCTCATTTCCCATTTTATTCCTTCCTGGCACATCATCATCCACCTTCAGCTTTGCTGAATCCTTAGTCTTCAGACTGGCAGTAGGCTCCTAGCCCCAGGGATCAGCTGCATGATCTGAGAGGTGCGTCTGTGGCTTCCCAGGTGTTGGGGAGCCCCCAGGGCAGGTCTGCATAGGAGGGACAGACTGTGGGCAGTTAATGGGGCAGAGCCCCAGGGGATCAGACTGAATGGGTTACAGGAGCCTTACCAGAAGTCACACTGACCCAAGGCCCTGGCAGCCCCGGGTAGGATGGGACATTAACTCTGAGGCTCTGGCAGTCCCAGACAGGAGAGGTTGGTTCAGGAGCTGTATGGCAGGCAGGACTGATAGGACTTAGGGCTTCCTGGTGAATGGGCAGGGGATGGACATAGGGGACTCTGGTGTTCAGTGGGGACACTGCCACTACCTAGCTGAGGACCCTCCTTGGGGACTAGGAACAAAAAACCGTCCCAGCAGGAAATCAGACTGCTGGTGAGTACTGAGGCCATGGAGCCAAGGTTCCGGCGGGGGAGGTCGGTTTTGCCTTGAGTTCTCATGAATTAGACCATAAATATGCTCTGTCTTTGCCTCCACAGATACCTGCTCTTCTACCACAAACAGGTCCTGGAATATGAGTAGCCTTTTCCTCAGCTGGTCCGAAAAATGAAGGCCTCACAAAATGACCCCCAGTCACCCAACTTCATGCTACCACCCCCCACGTGGAAGTACCCCAGGAGCATCAGAGCCCTCTCCCACCGGCCTGGGGGTGGGGTGGACATGCTGTGGTGGGAGGGCTCTCGGGACTGCACAGCAGAGAACAAAACAATGGGTGTGTTCTGCATGGGAAGAGGCAGAGTAGATACATCACAAGGGTATCTCCTTTGCTGCTCAAACAGCGTGTGTGTGCGTGGGGTGGGTGCCCCCATGGCATGGAGCAGCCTCGCCCTGGCGCTTCAGTTCTGCCGTGTGATGGTACACTTTCAAAAGGCGCTGGTCAATTTTTTAATTATGGGTTTATTAAAGCGGTAGAGAAGACAGTAGCTGTGCAAGGACAGAGGACTTTGCAAGTATCTTCGTGAGTCTTCGTATTAAATATGTATAGTATGGAACTCTTAGCCTTTGTTTTGTGAGTAGAGCCTATGTAATCGAAGACACTGACTGGGATTTTTGAGCATGCGTGTTCCACAGATAACACAGTGTCCAGCTGCATGTGGCGTGTCAGCCTGGGTGTTGCTCACTTTTCTACAAGTAGGCATTTTCTCATTCCCCTCATTTTCCTTTTCCACAGTGGTGAATTTGATAAATGTAATGTTAGTAATGTGGATGAATAGAGTTAATAATGAAATTTAGATAGCTTTTTCATTCTTGAGTGAATCTTGCTTTTGGTGCTGTTTTGTTGTCCCCACTGTGACCCTCCCTTCCCCCCCTTGGAAGCACCACACCCTGGTTAAAGCTGGCGGGTGTGAGTTGGGTGTCACTGGTTTAGTCGTGTTACTCTCGAGCAAATGAAGCAGTTTTTGATGGTTTTACTGTTCCCCTTCCTCCTGTTTTCTTCTTGGCTGCCTTTCCCACTAGCTGTCCTGTCGCTGCTTGCTGGCCAGAGTGGCCGAGTGCCTCTGCATTTCATTCCGTGTAGTTTAAATTGTAGCAGGAAAAGGGACTCTGTGATCAAGCTTGTGGAGAGAGCTGGCTGAGGAGCCGCCTTGGTCCCTGTGAGGTGTCTTGCATGCATCTGTGTATCCAACACTCCAAGCCAGGTTTTTGTCTATTTCTCAGAAATTTTAACCCAGAGATGCAGGGGAGGAAAAGTTACTTCGATAGTTTGGGAAGCATGCTGTGCTTGTCCTGAGAGCCCAGTCTGTGTCTGAGTTGTGGCGTGTGCATTCCTAGGGGAGAGCGTCATTATTTAAGGGTCAGCTAACTTTTTTCTTACAGAGCCCAAATGGTAGCTGTTAGACTTTCTGGGTCTCTTGCCATAGATAATACATAAACAAATGAGCCTAGCTATATTCCAGTAAGACTTTATTTATGGACATTGAAATTTGAATTTCATATCATTTTCTCACGTCGTGAAATTTTTCACTGTTTAAAAACGTATGAACTATTCTTAGCTGACAGGCCACACTGAAGCAGGCAGTGGGCCGGATCGAGCCCTTAGCTAGTTAGATGGGAGGAAGCTGGTCCCAACAGAGTGAAATAGTTACTCCCAATGGAAAATGCTAGGAAATGCAAAGCAGCAGTTCTGCAGAATCATCATTATGGCAAAATTCCTAGTGATAAGGTTTTGAACGTTCGCTTCATTCGTTCTATTATATTTCTGCATTTGTGGAACACAGGTTTTAAGGTATGTTTTAAAATAGCAAGTGTTTTCGGAGAAGTTTGGAGGGTGCAGACTTTTAGAAATAGCCGCATGTGTTCAAGTGTGTGTGGAGGGGGGTGGCCTGCTATGAAGGTTTCTTTTGGAGAGAGGTGTTGTCTTCTAATAATAAACAAATCTGATGGGAAAGCGAACTGCCTGAAGTTAACCTGTAGAGTTCTGAGCCGTAAAGTCTCTCCCTGCTGCTGGCTGCCTTGTATCCTCCTACTTGACTGGAGTGTTCCAAATGCACAGTGGGGACAAAGCAGATGTATTGGCCGTGCAGTTTCTAGACGACTACCTGTGGTCTGGCGAGCCTGCTTCCCAGATCAGTCGCTCCCCTAGACCTCTTCCTGTCTTCGTTAATGTTCCGAGGCTCCGCTGAGAACACAAGGACGAGAGAGCAACAGGAGGGCCATGTTTATCTTTCGTGGAGACTATTTTAAACTTTTGTGTCCAAGTCAGTTGTCTTTATTCCCTCTGGCATTGGTGTTCCAAGCACTTACCTCTGTGTCTGCCAATCCAGCAGCATCTGCCCACCCTTGCGCTCCCAGCAGGAGGTGCTGTGCAAGATGTGTGTGTTTGAATCGATCTCGTTAGGAACAAAATATTACATGATGGCTTTGGGAATTTGTCCCATTTAAAAAAAAAATTTTAAGCCCTCAATCCAGCTCTTAAATTCAGGAAAATGGTGTTTTTGTTTCCTAACCACCACCCCTGAGTAGGTGCTCCTGTCAAGACCAAGTGTGTCTGACCGCTAAGGAATCATGAGGTACCCTCCACTCCCACCAGTGTGTGTACAGTGACCTGTGCTTCTGAACTGCTGGCTGTCAGTTCAGCACTTCCCAGTGAATAGGTGGGCTTTTCCTCTTCAGATGTCTGCAGTGAGTTCTGAGCAGTGTGGAGCGCTGGGAGAGTCGGGCCGGGCCACCTGAGGGTGGGGTGGCCAGATCCCCTCCGACAGCACAGCGTCTCGCCCGTCAGGTGCTAGAATGTCCCCAGACCCTCTGTCCTGCATCACATAGACCCAAGCATTTGTGGTTTGGCTTTCACTGTGTCCAGTTGCCAGGTTTTTGTGTTTGTGTTTTTGTTTTTGACAACTGAAGTGATTGTTATAACTAAAAACAAAAATTGTAAGAAAAAGATTTCAGTGATTGTGCTGTGGATTTAATTACCAAGATGTTTACACCTCTCTTTTACCTGTTGTTTTGAGAAACTGTTTGACTCTTCCCCCTCCCTTAATGGCTTGTAGTCTTTCCTATGTCATAATAAACTACATTTTCTTCTGAGAATTGGCTGGCTCTCTCCCCTTCCTAGCACCAGCAGCCAAACAGAGGTCCAGGGCACAAGAGTCCCCAGGGCATGGGCACCACCTGGGCAGGCCTGTCCAGTGGAGGAAGCCCACCAAGCCCAGTACCCAGAGCTGCAGCCTGCATTTCCTCATTCTCTGTTGGGCCTACTGCCTCTTTGCCCCTCTTTTCCTCCTCCTGTGGGCAGGGTGGTGACATATCCTGCATTCAGAACTACCTCAGGACTTCAGGCTTCAGTGTGCATAAAAGTCGTCGGAGAGGCTTCTTTAAATGGGGAGTCCTTGGCAGAGTTTGATTACAAGACCCGAGATGTCGTATAGGGACATGCATTCACAGAAGGCTCTTCAAGTGATGAGAACATAGCATATGCAAATAAATAAGCCAAGAGAAGATGTGCCCAGTCTCTGCTCTCCTTGATTCCGTAACTGGTCACAGGGCTGTAGTTGGCACCTGTAGCATCCTTCTTCCATTTCACCTTGCACATTTCCCTTGCCCTCAGACCTCGGCTGGTCTTTACCTGATTGACCAGAACCCTCATTTCTGACGTGTTCTTTTTGGGGGAGCTTTTGTTGGAAGTTCCTTCACTTTCCTTACACAGAAATACCAAGAGGTGCCAGGGAATCCCTTGGGGTTCCAGCCTTGGTCCTCCTGTCCCCATTGTGTAGCAGTCTTCAAATTAAATAGAAACAGGGTTGTCCCCCCAGGGAAAGCTCCTCCTTTGTGGTCCAGGACCTTCAAACCAACAAAGCCCAAGTTTTCCAGGACAAGAACAAGAAAAATTTGTAGTTTGGTAATTTCACTGCAGTGCTGAAAAGTGCCCATCGCCCTCCAACCCCTTGATCCTCGGACCAGGGTGTTTTAGCTGTGGGGGAGTCTGTGCCATATAACAGTCTCTGGTTAAAAGTATAAGTCATCCAGAAGAGAAGAACCCCGTGACCATAACCCCTTCACCATAGCAGAGACTGTGAGCTCAGCTGCATCCTCATGATGGGTAATGGACTAAAAGCAGCTCCACAGACAGAAGCGCACTGCTGCATACCCTTTGCTGTGAATTGGATTTCGTGATCAGAAGCAGTGCTGCGTGGGATGTTGCAGTAGTGGACGGAGGTGCCGAGATGCAGGGCAGGCATATTCGCGTCTAACATGGGTTTATTGCAGGGAAGACAAATCCCTGCCTTTGTGATGGACGAGGCCCAGTGTAGTCAACCTGCTACTGGGTAGCTAGCTGGTCCTTCTAGGAAATGTCATCCCAAGCATTCAGTGTTAGTCTCTGTTAGCTGGTTAGGTGCTCTGCAGAAGTCATCCTAGTGAACCTTGGACAAGGCAAATCTATGTCACTTGAGCCTAGTCTAGCCTCTACCACTGTCTTGATGGCCACTTAGTTGATGAGCCTGCCAAGCCAGCATGGTGGCTGGTGAGGAAGCTAACTCACACCCACAGGGCATGCTGGTTTGCCTCCAATCATTGAGAGCATCCTCTGGATTCTCATGGGCCCATGGGTACAGATACCTGCACAGTCTGCCCACACTGAGAGGTCTGTCCCCATCCAGATCTTGTCACTCATGTTTAAATCCTGTTCCAAGTCCTTGGCCATCCAGCCAAGCTGTTAGCAATTCCCCATAAACCCATGTAGATCAGTACTTTCGGGACTTGCTCATTCCAGACAAGGCGGGCAACCAGGTGTCCAGGTCCAGCTCCCTCCCACTTGTAGGATTTCCTTCATCACTGTCCTGAAGGATTAGCCTCAGCCCTCTGGTCACAGGGA
>PVIA01009709.1:0-58440 GCA_004024845.1 Tonatia bakeri | reverse complement strand
GGGGTGCTCCTCTGCACACAGTTGCTGCAAATATTGTGAGGAACTCTCATTGGCCAAACTTGAATCATGTGCCCACCTGTGAGCCAATCACTGTGGCCAGGGAAATGGGATGTTCTGATTGGCCACACTTAGGTCCTATGCCTTAGGACTGGGGGTGAGAGTAGGGATGCCTGGAGGTTCACCCCACTGGAACTGTATGGAGTGAAGGTGGGGGACGGAGTGGTTTCTAGGAGGAAAACTGAGGTGCTGTTAGCAGAGGCTGAGGGATGGGTGCTGGCGGGTGAGAACTAGAGGTGCTAGAAATGCTGGCATGACAAACGAGCACACACCAGTTGTGTCGTGAGAATCAGGAGGGTCCAGTGAAGCCTGGGGCGGGGCTCAAGCCCCAGCTCTGCCAGCCACACTCCGTGTGACCATGGCGAGCTCATCTCGGCCTCTCTGGGACTCAGTTTCTCCACCTATAAAACAAGGACACCTGGAATAGATGATTGCCAGGGTTTTCCCCATTCATTCATTCAGTCATTGTTTCCTTTCGATCAATGTTTGTCCAGGGGCTTTGGAGTTAGCAGGAACTGGGTCTGAATCCCAGTTTGCAGTTTCACTAGCTGCATCAGGCCTGACTGATGCCCTTTCTCAGCTGCAGGCAGCTGCATCCTGTGTGGCACTGGACACTGCAGCCTCTGCCTGCCTCCCCCCACAGGTGGCCTGGACCAGTTGCTGCAGCCCCATGGCCAGCTCAGCCTCCAGTGACATGGCCTGAGTTGCGGCCCGGTCTCCTGACATCCTCAGTGGTTATCCAAGCTGCCCTGACAGACCGGACTCTTGCTTGGGGAGGAGAGGGCCTCTGCTGCCTCCTCTTCCAGACTCCCGTGAAGAAGCTGTCTTCCCTCGTGGCTGCCCCGAGGCTCGGGTATCAGAACCCAGAAGTGAGGAGCAGCTGGGCCCGACTGTGGAGAACAGCACACAGGAGATGGGACACGTAGCAGATGAAGTTCTTGCGCTTCGCCTGCCTGGTTTCTCAAAAAGGAGCTTCTGCGGAGACACCTCCCGGGTGCGTTTTTTGAGACGTCGTGGCCAACTCTGTATGTTTTGAATTTGCTTTTTCTCCTTTCCTGCCTCGCAGTCCCTTTTCCTGCATTTTTGTTGGGTCCAATTACATCTCCAATAAAGCATCAGCATAGAAGTTTTGCCTCAGGATCTGTTTTCTGGGGGAACCCAGGCAGTGTGACCCTAAGCAATTTACTTAACCTCTCTGAGCTTCAGATCTCTCATCTCTAAAAGGGAGATAATAATAGAAGCATCTAGGCCCCAGCTGGTGTAGCTCAGTGGATTGAGCATGGGCTTGGGAACCGAAAGGTCACTAGTTCCATTCCCAGTCAGGGCACATGCTTGGGTTGCAAGCTGGGTCCCCAGAAGGGGGCGCATGAGAGGCAACCACACAGTGATGTTTCTCTCCCTCTTTCCCTCTCTCTAAAATAAAATAAAACCTTTAAAAAAATAATAGAAGCATCTATTAGAAGACTATTGTGGCATTTAATGAGACATCACAGGCAAATACTTGGCTCAATAAATGACAAATTTCATTAGTATCATTGCTGCGAGCCAGATGCTGGATGGTATCGTGTGATAACATTTATTCAACGTTGAATTTCATCAACATTTATTGAGTGTCAACTCTGTTTTGGGCTCTGGGCTAGTCTTTGCTCCCAAGCTGCTCACAGTCTAGAAATCGAGACAGAGAGGTAATTGGGCAGTGACACTATAGTGTCATCAGTGCTGGAAGATTCGGGGGCTGCGGTGTGATGGGCAGGAACGGCAGGGGGTGCCTTCTCAGAGGAGCTGACATTCAAGTGCAGAGCTGAAGGATATGTAGTCGTGACAGATGATGGGCCAGTGGAGGGCGAAGTGTTCCGGACCAAGGGCATGGCATGGTCTGGTGTTGGGAAAAAATTCTCAAAGATTGCGTTGGCTCTCATTACCCAATGTGCACAACTGTGGCCTTTGTCAAGGAGCGTGTGGGTTCTAGAGCTGTGCTGTTCAATATGGTAACCATAGCCACACATGGCTGTTTAGATTTAAATTAATTAAAATGGAATGAAATTTAAAATGCAGTTCCTTAGTCGCATTGGCCGCATTTCAAAAGCTCAGTAGTCATCCGTGGCTAATGTTACAGTGCAGACGTAAGACATCTCCATCGTCACACAAAGCACTGTTGGGCAGAGCTGCCAGTGAGTCTGAGAACAGGCAGCCAAATCAGGACAGGCTTCCTGGAGGTGGGGGTCGAAGACAGCAGAGAAGGGGTTCTGGGAGAGTCTCTGGGTGGCACTGTTCTCTATCCTCAGGGAGAGAAAAGCCAGGCCTGGGAATGGAGGTGGGGTATTGGCTCTGGAAACAATGTAGAACCCGACACCTCTTTGGTCAGAGTCTAATCTCTGGGTGTGTGTTGGCTGGGAGTCGCACCTGGGAGGGAGGACACAGGAATGCCAGGGGAATCACCCAGGGAGGGACTGAGCCAGGAAGTCCTGCCTCTTCTGGGGCCAGAGGACTCTGGGAGTTGTGGTTTGACACCCCCCAGAACTTGACAGGGATCGAAGCGTTGACACGGGCCGAGGCATCCTGGGGGAAGTAGAGTTGTGGGTGCCGGGCTGGGCTGGTCAGGGCGGGAACTCATCCGGGTTTGGGGTTTCTGCAGGGGGAAATGGTGGGAGGAAGGCTACCTTCTCCCCTTCCATGCTTACATTCTGAGAGAGAGAGAGAGGAGATGCCAGGGGAGACCAAGTCGGCTGCAGAGCCCTCGGCCCACGCATTCGGGCCGACCGGGACTTGCCCAGGAAAGACAGGAGTTCCCAGGAGGTTAGGGAGGAGAGGTAGCAGATGGACTCTGTCGGCTGTTGGTCATGCCTGCATTTAACCCGGTATCTTTATGCGCTCAGTCTTTAGTGAGTACTATGTGTGAAGTCCTGTGCTGGGCACGGTGAATACAGGAGCTCTAAAGAGGGCAGTCGACGGTTAACAATGACTTGGCTGGCTTTTGCACAGCTTACAGGTGGGAGCTAGAGGGAGTCTTTCAACGGACCATTCTGTCTCCTGCCACATGGACGTCTCCCTGGGAGTGGAAGTTGTGTGTAAAAGCCACCGAGTGGGTCTCAGTATTGATCACTGGGCTCAAGCCATCCACATGATAAAGGACAATATCCTGGTACCAGACCCCATGGAGCCTCAAGGTCGCCATTCCTGGCCAGTCTCTTAGGGCACAGCAAACACAAGGCCCAAGGGCCAAATCCAGCCCTCCACCTGGTTTTATCCGGCCCGGCACCTTGTTTCTACCTGGCGGCAGCGCCAAGCCCCTTGCCCCTAGTTAAGGAGCAGTGCCATTTATACAGTCCTAAAATTACATCCCGCCCTTAGAAGGCAACCCTGAGGCCTAGGTGGCCCCTGGTGAAAATGAGTTTGACGCCCCTGTGTTAGGGAGACTCAGGTTGCTCCGCAGTGAAAGGGAGCTGGTGACTGTGACTTCAAAAGGTGGGCTGTGCAGATTCAGTGAAACAATGGATATGGTGTGTATCTCCTGTAACAGTTCCCTTTCTACACACACACACACACACACACACACACACACGAGGTAAGAGAGCTTCCTGTCATTCTGCAGCCACACTGTAAGGTTTCCCCCTTCTCTAACTTTATTGAGCTGTAACTTAGAATAAATGCACATAGGTTTTAGGTCCTTCAGTTAGTTATTCACGCTGTGTTTGTTTCCCTAGGAACATGTGTCACAAATGCAATTAATCCTTGCAGTTATTGTTTACGATGTCTGTAAACGCCACCAGAGCCTGCTTCTTGCAGGCTGCTTCACCTCTGTGTCCCCAGGACCCAGCATACAGGAGGTGCTTAATAAAGACCTATGGAATGAAATGAGTAAAGGATACAAAACAAAGGAGGCGTTTTCCGTTCAAGAGCGACTTCCTCTGAGTCTCTCATCTTGTCCAAAAGTCTACACACACGCCTCCTCGCTCAGCTCCCACCTCAACACGGTGGCAGAGACTGGCGTACAGCCGAGGAGGGAGCGTAGGGAACTCGGTGGGGCCAGGCCCCCAGCCCTGCGTGCAGTCCCCCGTTCTCCGCGAGAGGGCGCCAGCGCATCACGCAGGTCTCGCTTGCTCCAGGGACAGGCGCTTGCAGGCCCGGCGGTTCGATGGGTGAGACTTTACCGAGTGCCTCCTGAGGTCCCCGGCTGCTTTAGGCTCTTGGGGGCGCAGACCCGGTGGCGGGTCGGTGTCCGTTGCGGCGGATTCTGGTCGGGGTCTGGGGATCGCCCGAGGAACGCGGACGGGGACCACGAACGACATTCGAAGTTGGGCACAGCACGTTCGGGAGGTCTGGGACCGGATAGGGGAGGGCTTCCGGGAGGATTGTGCCAGGAGGACTCGCGACCTTTGACCCAGCGGACCTCCCTTTGGCCCCCTGAGCCGGGGGCGAGCGGGGTCCGAATAGCCGCGCTCCTCCCCAGCGCCCTCCGCGCAGGCGCTGCCAGCCGCGGTTCCCATGGCAACGGGGGGGCGCTTCCCCGCCTGAGGCCCCGCCCCCAGCAGGCTAGGCTGCGCGGGACCGCAGGCGGCGAGGGCAGGTGCGGCGAGCTGCGGGCAGGTGGCGGCGCGGCGCGGGCCAGCGTTGAAGGCGGCTCCAGGGTAGGTTGCGCGGCGGCCGCAGGGGGTGGGGGCCGGCCAAACGCCCCCTGTCCCGGGTTCTCGAAGGGGCTGGCAAGGCGGTGACTGGCGGTGGCCGCCAAGTTTTTGCTAGGCTGAGGCCCCGTGAGAAAAGTTGGCAAAGTTGTCCGGGGAAGAGGCGGGGATCTCCCCGGGCTCGGGGTCTGCCGGGAGGGGGGAATCCCGATTGGGGAGCTGGGAAGTCTGTCTCCCGAGACTTGGGAGTGGATCCCGCGGGAAGATCCCGCGCCACCGGGTTGACGATCCCAGGAGGGGATCGGGCGCCGGCGGCCTGGAGTCCCACTCGCTCCTAGCCTGGGGGTGACAGTGGACGGTGATTGGAGACTAGGAGCTAGTGTCTCTCTACACCCCCGATGCTGGTCCAAGGGCAAATGTGGTGGTCGGGAGCTGGAGGAATCGCTGGAGATCCGGGGTACCTAGCCCGGAGCTTTTAGGATCTGGGTGTCGGTGTGGGTTGGAGGCCCCGGAGGTGGACACGCCGGGTACCGAGCGAAGCGGAGCCCCGGGCAAAAGGATTCTGCGGGCAGCAGGGGCGGTGGAGAAAACTGCGCGCTGGGCCCCGGGGCACCCGGGCTGTGGATGCGCCCTCCCCGCCTGGCCTGCCCTGCGCTCCGCTCCACACGCCTTCCCAGGGCAGAGGCACCTTGGTGGTTGTAGGGCTCAGTCTCCCCGGCTCCCAGCCGGGCTAGGTTTGTCCCCACCCTGCTGGTGGCGCCGCTTGGGGCTATAGGCGGGGCGCCCGGGAAGGAAAGCAGCCCACTGACCCCCACCCGAACCTGACCTTTCCACACCCTCCTGGTACACACTGGCCTAGGAGCTGGGGCGCCTCACCCTGAAACCCTGCTCTGAGTGCCATAGCGGAGCGTGCGACCTCCGCAAGCCGCGTACGTGGCCAGGGTTTTTTTGCCACAGCCCTGAACTTTCTTTAGCTGGGAGCAGCCATTACCTTTGGAAAGGAAAAGGCTGTTACCTGTTGCACAAAGAAAGAGCTTTTTCTTTGCAGTTTCTTTTGTGACCTTGGGCAAAACACTTAACCTCTCTAAGCCCAGGTCTCCCCTCCGGGCAAAATGGGGTGAGGGTGGGGATCACAACCCATCCGCTTATTTGGCTGGCAGGATTAGTAGGTGTGATGGGTGCGGAACAGGTAGGGGCTCTGCAACTACTAGTGGGCCCTCATTTGTGGCCCCTCCTTTCCCACATCCCAGACCCTGTGCTTCCGCTGCAGCATCTGAGGGCAGGCTCCAGGGACCCTTGCCTATTTAAACTGTAGGACTAGAGAGATGCTTAACTTTGTCTTTCTTCCAAAGGGGTTAATTGTTCCTCTGCACCCCCACCCCCTCCTTGCAGAGAGAAGCTCTGGGGTTTGGCTAATCAGTAACCAGGGCGTTTGGACAAGGCTTCTCCCTTGGCCCAACTTTCCCTTTGCTAATCCATCGAGGCTCCTGGACAAACATGCGTTCCCCCCCAGATGCTGGCATCTCAGCCCCGGGACAGTTCTGAGGGAGCTGGGCAGGCACCAGCCCCGGTCTTGGTGGTTTTAGGGGAATCCTCTTTAAAGGATTTGCCTGCTTGGCAAGGGTGCAATTAGCTGAGAGAAGTGCCGGGTTTCAGTGTGGTGTCTGGGCACATGTTTTAGCTGGGCACGTGACCTGGCTGATTGAGTCGTGTGTGTGTGTGTGTGTGTGTGTGTGTGTGTGTCGGGGGGGGCGGGGGAGCTCCTACTATGTGGCCGGCACTATAGAAATGGTGTGACCCAGGGCAATGGAGGATCTGTTCTCCTGCCTTTACGGTCTTGCTATGGAGCAATCAGCTACAGTCCTGTGAGGCAGCTGTGCTGGCTCTTGATATAGTGGGTGCAGCCCTCACCCCAAATTCTGAGGCTGGAGGGGCCTCGTTCCCCTTGGAGGTCCTGGGGGAGGCTGGCTATTATTCAGGGCCAACCTTGGCAGGAGATTGGAGCAGCACACTGTCTGGCCCTGACATTTCTCTCTGTCAGCATCACCTGAATACATCTCCAACTAACTGAGAAAAAGAGCCCCGGAAGAGTAGTTTAAATGTTCATTCACTGATTCATTCATGCATTTATTCAACAAGTATTTCAAGACACTGGCCATCACATCCTTAAGGGAGGGGTCATGCCTTTAAGGCAATTGTCTGGATGAGGAGAGTTGTGATGGGGGAAGGGGCCGATGCCTTCTGGCCTGAGCTGGGGAGAGGTCAGGAGTGGTGGTTTCTTGGAGGGCTTGCAGTGGAAAGGGGGTGTTACGGGCAGGAAGAGAAACAGCCCTGCCTGGCTGTGGGAGGGAGCATGGGGTGCTGACAGGGGCCAGGTCAGCCATCCTCAGGGGCTTGGGCTTTGTCCCAGGGCAGCGAGGTAGGTGCTGCGGAAGTTCTTCTTCAGGAAGGGGACGAGGGCAGATCTGTGTTGGGGAAGCTCGCCCTGCCGTTGTGGGAGGCTGGCTGGGACAGGGTTTGCAAGGAAGCTGAGAGGCCAGTGCAGAGACTGCTAGAAAAATCCAGGTGAGAGGTCATGGTGGACCAGACTTGGATAGAGACCTGGGTCAGTGTTCTGTTTAGAGAGCCACTCAGCTGAAGAGCCCTTGGAGGCCTCACCTTTTATCTGGAGAAGGAAACCCGCCCCCCACCCCAGGAGGTGGCTTAATTATTTTAAGTGTCAGTATTTTATTCCATTCGGCAGACCTTCCTAAACACTCACGGTCTGCCTGCCCAGGGAGGGGCACAGACCTCCAGATCCTCAGGGCCGCCATACTCCCTGGGTGTGGGTTGGGGCTCCGTGGTGTGGGAGGTCTTCGCCAGCCCGCCTTGGCGGAGAGGGAGTCTGAACTCTTTCAATTTGCAGCTTGCGGACATTTGGAGTCAGTGAGGGCGAGTCAAGGAGCCACAGAGGGTGGTGAGGGTGAGTCTGGCAGCAGCAGGGGTAAATCTGGGGAGGCTTCCAGGAGAAAGTAGGGATGAAAGGAGGGGGAGCCAGCTAGGGAGATTTGGGGCCAAACCCTGGCCCCGCCCCTTCCTGGCTGTGGTCTTGGGCATGGTACTTGTGTTGAGACTCGGTTTTTCTCATCTGTAAAATGGGTCCAGGATAGGCTGCTCCCCTCCCTCAAAGGCTTGTTCTGTAAGCTCAGTGAACCAGTGTGTGGAAACACCAGGCCGTGTTCGTACCGGTCTGTGCTTGCTGAGGGATGGGTATGATTATCATCAGCCTTTCGTCAGCATGTGTTTCAGGCAGGCGGCCCCTCTCCCAGCCTGTGTGTGTGGAGGGGGTGGCCACCTTGACCTGAGTCTTAAAGGAGGAGAAGGAAGAGGCAAGGAAGTGGGGGAGAAGGAACATTCCAGGCAGAAAGAGCAGCAGAGGCAGAGCTCATTTGGAGAACTGCATGCTAATTGGTATACCCAGAATCCTCTTTACATGTCCCAGCTGCTCCCTAAATACCCAGACAGGAGGGCTGTCCAGGATCGAGTTTGGGACCGAGATCAGGGCAGCGGGAAGGCCCTTGTCTAGGAGGTTACGTTCCTTCCCACACTCACCCGTCCAGACTGTAGGAGCCACTTCCCTCCTGGAACCTCAGTTTCTTCTTCTGTGAAATGGAAGGATTGGAGAGAATATGGGTAAAGCACTTAGTGCAGCAGAGCCACCACTTTTCACTGAACCCTTTACAGGTGCTCGGCGCCGGCCGAAGCGCTGTTTACAATCTTCTTTCTTTATTTTATTTTGTTCTTTTAAAGATTCTTCATGACAAACCCAGGTGATACGTGCTTTGGGGACTGTTGATTTTGCAGTTTATGAAACGGAGGCTTCGAGTGGTCTTCCCGCTCCCTCCCACTATGCGGCTCAAACTGCTGTCACTTAAAAGGAAGCTGGCAGACTCGGAACTGAGAGACACATGCGCACACACGCTGTTTTCCTTCGGTGTGCTGAGTGTTCGATCGCGCATCTTCCCCGGGCAGGTTGAAAGAACGCCTGTCCTCAGGAATCCACGCCCCAGGACTCTGGTCCTGCAGGTGGGAGGCAGGGAGGGGGAAGGCAGGGCGAGAGGGTTACATGTGATCTGTGGGAAGTAGTTATCATGGCTGCCTTTGTTAATCGCTCAGTGAAACGACCTTTGAAATGTTCTGTGGCCTTATCTCCATTAAGAATATGAAATACGCCCTGGCTGGGTTGGCTCAGTGGATTGAGCACCGACCTGTGAACCAAAGGATCACCATTTGGATTCCCAGTCAGGGCACACGCCTGGGTTGCAGGCCAGGTCCCCAGTTGGGGGTGCATGAGAGGTAACCACACACTGGTGTTTCTCTCCCTCTTTTTCTCCCCCCCTTTCTCTAAAAATATATAAATAAATTCCTTAAAAAGAAAAGAATGTGAAATATATCTCCAAAATATGATCTTTGGGTGTTTACCTGACTGAGTCAGATGTGATACACACAGTATGCATGTATGTATGTATGTATGCATTTTGTATTATGAAAATAACATGTACTATGTCCCCAAAGCGTGAACTAGGGATGTTTACATCACCGAGTCGGAAGAGGGATACACACACACTGTGAAAATAACACATAACTTACCAAACACTTCAAAGATGGCAAAATGATATAGTATTAAGTGAAAAGTGAGTTTCCTGACCCAGCCCTTATCACACCGTGCGAATTATCTGAATTATTTTTGTGTCCACTCTGCAGCCAGACAGAAGGAATCGAATCTTGGTTTCGCCGTTACAAGCCATGTGAGTTTGTGCAGGTGCTTTAACCTTCTGAGCCAGAGTCTCCTGCTTGGTGAATGGGGGTGAAAAGGGACTCCACCTCCGAGGGTTGCCGTGAGGACTGGGCGGGAAGGGACGGCGTGTGGTCAGTGCGCAGCGCGTGCGGGTCATTGTCATTCTCCTCGTACCTCAGGGTGGTCTTAGTGGAGCCGTTACTGTGCCCTCTTTCCCCTCTGGAACTGACACTGCAAAAGGCAGGAACCCTGTCTGTCCTCACTGCTGTTTCCACGGTCGATAGTCATGGAATAAACAAATGAGTCAACATAATGTAGACTCAGTCTTTTAATAACAACCATAAAACGATCAATTTCTCACGTAAATTAAAAGTGGACGTGGACACCTTGCCGTTTCAGAACGTGCGGACTTACCCCGCCCCTTTGAAAAGCTGGGCAACACTCTGAAGCGGGACAGTGCTCTTAGTGACTGAACGGGGCCCCTGCTGGCTGACATTGAATGTTGGCTTTGTTTTTGTTTCTGCTGTGACATGTAGCACTGCAGTAAACTCTCCTGTTCGCATCTTCGCACACGCATTGTAGTCGATCGGAGGACAGATTTCGGGATAGGGAACTGTATCCCAGGTTGGGGGAAAGCCTATTTAGAAATGTTGACCTAGCCTGCCCAGCTTCCCTCCGGGGTGGCTGTACCTTGCCAACACCCACACAGGCTGGGGGGGAGGGGGGTCGAGGAGAGAGAGAGACGGGGAGAGAAACGTGGATATGAGAAACATTAATCGGTTGCCTCCCATATGCATCCGGACCTGGGATCGAACCCACAACCTTTTGCTGTTTGGGACGACGCTCCAGCCACCTGAGCCACCCGGCCAGGATAGAAGGCAGGTGCTTCTAGAGCAGGTGCTTCTCCCCTCTGCTGTGGCTGGGGGGCTGTCTGTTCATGGGTCCCTGTCAACCAGCTTCTCTCCCCAGAGCAAGTCTCTCTAGCCAGGAGGGCCTCACGTAACCACTCAGCACCCTTGAACCTGAAGCAGCCAGGGAGAGTCCTGGGAGGTATGCATTTAAGGGACATTCACTCTGCTCGGAGGTGGGAGCACCCAGCAGGCCTCAGGGGGCCCACAGTTATGAGAATCTGCTGGAGACCATCCGACCTGGGTGCGGGGTTAGAAGTCACGCCTTCATTCACTCATTCGGCAGCACATTACTCTGTGTCGGGGATGCGGTGCCTCCTGCGTGGTTATGGGGAAACTAGGATTCTGCTGGACGCCAGGGGTGGGTTTCTGAAGGAAGCTGGGTTGGGAGGGTGAGAGCTTGGAGTAGTAAAGATGTGGCCTTCCTGCATGACCCTAGGCAGGCGACGTCACTTCTCTGAGTACTTCCTTTCGGTCTTCATAGTAGAATAAAAATAGTGAGTGGAGAGCATTCTGTCCTAGGTGCTGTGCTCATCATTGTTTCACTTGGTTCTCAGGTCCCCGTTTTACAGACGAGCAAACTGAGGCTCAGGGAGGGAGTTGTGTGCCCAGGGCGGTGACCGGAAAGGGGGCATGTGGATCCACACGGCCCGACTGCGGCCCCTGTGCCCTGGACCTCTCTCCTTGGTAGTGTAGCAGGGCAGAGCTGGACTACCCTAGTATCCTGTCCCATCTGCACCGTGCCATTGCTCTGTGACTTTGGGCAAGTGACTCTGCCTCTCTGAGCCTCAGTCCTCACCTGCAGAAAGAAGATGCTAAGATTTTTCCCTGTGGGATCGTTGTGGGGTTAAGTGAGTTAACAGCGTGTGAAGCTCCCTGAGCCCGTCCCTGGAAAAAGATCAGCTTAGTGTTTAAAAAACGAAACTGTGTGAGTTACGCCAGGGAATTGCTTTATAAATCACAGTATAAATCTTTCTTGTTTGCAGTACCAGCAGAAATAGTGGCAGTAATTAAAAATAATAGTAATTTGCACGGATAAGCTGCTTCTTACATGCTAGTTGCCCTGATGTATGTATATGGGTTAGTTCATTTGCTCAGATCCTTTATGAAATCCCTTCTTCATCCTAGAAAGACTGGTGCTGGTGTTGTTTCCATTTTACAGGTGAGGAAACTGAGGCCCCAAAAGGTCAAAGGCATTGATCGCCCAACTTATCAGCTGGTGGCAGGCAGGGGCCCTGGGGCCCTGGGGCGGGAGTCCTGCCTGCGGGGGACACAGCTGTATTTTCAAAGGCTCCAGGTCAGGGCTGAGCCTCCCAGCCCGACTCTGTTGATATTTCTTTTCTTTTTTGTTTTGTTTCCTCAGTGACAAAAGCCCTTTCTGGGGACCGTCCTGTTTACCCAGTGTAGTGCGATGAGGCCCTGCTGGGGGTGGGGGGAAGGAAACTCAGAGCGTGCGGGGCCCCCCAGCTGCAGGGGAGGCCAGTGGTGCATTGGGTATGCCAAGGTCACTCTGAACACATTCACCCTTGCCTGCCCGGACGTGAATCCTGGGCCTTGGTAGGCCCTGTGCCCGCCGAGCCCTGCCCAGTGCCCTGGGTGGGGCCAGGGAGTGACTTGGCTGGGGAACTCCAGAGCCCTTTGGCCTTGGAAGCTGGCCAAGCCTGTGTCTCTCTTTCATTTCAGGCCCTAGCGCTGGAAACCTCTTATCTCTGATTGTAGACCTGACCCTGCCTGCTGGGAACTGTGCTGGACATGGAAAGGGGCCTGGGTCACGGGGAGAAAACGCAGAGAGTATTGGAGCAGTTCTGGACCAGAAGCCCTGAGTGCTGGAACCAGCTTCTCTGCTGTGTGCCTCTGGGCAAGCCCTTTCCCGTCTCTGTGCCCTTCACACAGGGGCGGGGGGTATGGTGGTGTGGGGAAAACTGCGTGAGTGGGTCCCAGAACCTCTGTTCTTGCTACCTTTCCCCTCTGGGAAGTCCAAAGCAGCAGTTTAAAAGGTAGAGCCTAGAAAACCACCGTTCTCCAAGGGCCTACTGTGTGCTAAGCCCTCTGCTAGGCAGGTACTGTGTGTGCACCTTCTCATCAATCTTCAGAATCTCCCAGACAGTTGGTTTTACTAACCCCCTTTCCAGACAAGCAAACTGAGGCTCAGAGACAGGAAGCCCCCTCACATCACTCAGCTTGAGGGGAGAAGTGGCGGCGGCTGGAATTGAACTCAGGGCTGCCTCTTGCCGACCTAGACCTCCCGGTAATAACTGACACAGTCAGTTCCCTTCTCGCCAACCTGCCCAGAAATACTCTCCCCTGTCAGAACTTCCAGCGCAGGGTGTCCTTTCCGCTCCTGGGTTTGCCAGTCATTTTCATTTTTGTTATTTATTAAGCATCTACTGTATACCAGGGCCTGAACCTGGCCCTGGGTATGTGTCCGAGCTGCCTGGGACACAGCTCACTCCCTCACAGAGAGAGATGGGGGGTCACAGAGCAGTGTGCCTAGGGCGGTGATGCGGGGGTGCTGGGGTGGGGACCATGTTGTCCTGGTCCCGCCTCCTGCCAGCCTGGAAGCAGACCTGCTTCTCTGATGCCCCCGGGACTTGGATGAGACTGGGAATCCTTGGCAGCCAGCAGAGACCTTCTTCCTGGGGAGGCAAGGCATGCCTGGTTACTGTCGGGTGGGACTCCAGAGAGGAAGCGAGCGTGCTTCCGAGGGTGGCCTTTGGTTCTTTCGTTCATTAAAAGGAAGAGGGGATGAAGAGGGGACGGTTGGAAGCATCCAAAAGCTTTGGAGGAATTTCTGGAATGCCCAGCATGCTGGCTGACCCAGCAGAGCAAGTGTGAGCCATCTGCCCTGGCTTTCGGTTGGGGTCAGCTGGGTGTCCTCAGGGGCTCTCTGGGTGTCACCAGTTCCTGTTCTGGGTCCTGAGTCACCTCCAGGAAGGTGGCTTTTCTGTGGACCGCAGCAGTTGCCAGCCCTGAAGTCTGGGTTTGAAGCAGGCAGCCCGGGGAGTGAGGTCTGCCTCTGCTTTCTCACCAGCCGTGGGACTGGCTTCCCCTCTGCCTCGGGGTTCACGCCCGTGGAATGGGGGTGCTGGTGCCTGCCTTTCAGCCTGGCCGAGGTCACATGGGTGAATGTTGGGGTGCATGGCATGGCGATGTGGGATAAAGCTCCCACTGTGTGCATTGGGTGCAGTTGGTGTGCCCTTCTTCTGTACCCCGCTGTCACTTCCATACCTGGCACGTGGTGGTTCCTTTCCTTTTCCTAATTAATAATTCTATTCTCTTTTTATCTTTACTGCAATACAGTCACATGACAATACATTCCCATTGTTGAGCATTTAGAAATACAGGTAAACAAAAAGGAGGAGATAAGAGTCTTATGATCTGTGTTGAATGATAACCAGTGCTAATATTTTGGAATGTGACTTTTACACCTGTCCATCGCAGCGTGCATAGGACTGAGAGATGTCAGCCCTACCTCTTACATTCAGGTCCTGGCTCTGTGACTTCCTAGCGGGGTGACCTCAGGCAGGTCGCCCTGAGGACGCCTAGCTGACCCCCTCTCTGAGCCTCACCTTCTCCTCTGTTCAGTGAGGTCCGGAGTTACGGGTCGAACGAGTTAAAATCAGTGAAGTGTTTGGAGAGGTGCCCGGCACACAGCAGATGCTGCATTCTTACCAGCGTTTTATACGTGTGCGTAATTTTTCCTGATTTGAGCGATGAGCCAGCCCCTTTCTGGGAATGCTGGAACTGACAACTGGCGGCTGGAGGTTAGGCCGGGCGGGCACCGGACCACCTTCTTGGGGCAGGGCCCAGGGTTGCCGCTCTTGTTTCAGAGGTGGGGGCTGCTCAGAACAGGGGCCTGGTCAGGTAGTTGGGCCCACACCCAGCACTCTGGGTGCTCAAGTCCTGATCTTTATCGCTCACGGATGCTTCCTGTCCCCACCGAGGCCTGGGCGTCCTCCAAGTTAGAGCCGCTGGAGGTCCCAGCGGGCTGGAGGTGGCCCCTGTAAGATGAGCTCATCGGGCACCCTTCCTCCTCCTCCTCCTCCCTTGGCTGCAGCTGCGGCTTCAGGAGGCTCAGCCCCACCTGGGGAGAGTGACAGGGTCAGCTAGCCACCACTAGGAAGGTCTGTAAACTAGGAAGTCACCAGGACTCCAGTGGGGACCTGGAGGTGACAGAGAGAGGAAGGGGTTCATGGAGCCTGGTTTTCAGAAGTGAGTCTGGGGTGATGCTGCCCCTTGCTAGCTCCGTGACCGTGGGTCAGTTACAAACTTCATCCGTCCTCTGTTTCCTTGAAATGGGACTAATAAGAGGTTTCATCTTACAAGGTTGATGCACCACAACACATAAAGGCTCCTGGCACAACCAGATGCATAATCGGTGCCTCCTCCCCCTTCCCCATTCCCTCCCCTCCCCCATTCCCTCCTCCTCCCCCACTCATTTGTAACAATAACACTGACTGAGCAGACCCTATGCTAACTACTTGCTATGCATCATCTTGTTGAATCCTCGTAATCCATCATACTTGCTATTAATAATACTCGTGCCTTGACGTCTGATTCTGCATTGCTTGTGTGTTTAACTGTGACTTCACGCTTGAGTGTGTGATGGAATGTGCAGCACACAGTAGATGATCACGGAAAGGCAGCCACAGTGTTCCCTAGGCTTATGTTTGCTGGTGCTACACAGGGCCGTGTGGACAAGAAGCAGCCCCTCGCCAACCCGATGTCCGTAATTGGGAACATGTGCCCTGTGAGTCTTCTCCTGGGGCCAACCTTGAAAACCTCTGCTCATCCACGACACCAATGCCGTGCCAGATCACCCCCCATGAGGGGGCCCCCAGCCCCATTCATCTGTTTCAGCTCCTCTGAAGGATGGCGGCTGAATCTTGGGGTACCCCTGGGGTCCTCCAGGCTAAGTGTGCCACAACGTGGTACAGCCCGGCTGTCTCTCCCAGATTTGGGGGGAGTGATCTGATGCTGTGGGGTGAGGGATCTGAGGTCCGGAGAGGTGGGGCCGCTGGCTCATGGCTGTGGAGGAGGTGGGCTCAACTCCCCCCAGAGGCTGCGCTCGGAGGCTCTGGCCCGTCAATTTGCTGGTCCCCAGACTCCAGTTGCTCTGGCATCAGCTCGGACAATGTTCATGTTCGTGTGCCACCTGGATTGTTCTTCAGTTAACCTTTTTCTTGATCTTGACTCACTTTTTAAAAGTAACAGTTTTATTGAGATAGAATTTGCATATCATGCAATTTATCTATTTAAAGTATACAATTCAGTTTACGATGAAAACTGAAACTACTGTATGTCGCAGGAATTCCACCTCTGGGTATTTAGCCAAAGAAAATGAAAACCATAAGAAAGGTTTCTGCACCCTGTTCATTGCATCATTGTTTGTGATAGCCAGGATACACACGCGACCTAAGTGCCCCTTAGTGGATGAAGAGATGGTGGTATGCATATACAATGGAATATTACTCAGCCATAAAAAAGAATGAACCCTTGCCATTTGCAGCAGCATGATGGACCTAGAAGCTATGATGCTAAATTATAATAAACCAGAAAAAGACAAATACCATATGGTCTCACTTGTATGTAGAATTTCAAAAAAGCTCATAGATACACAGGACAGACCGGTGATTGGAAGAGGTGGGGAGGGTAGGAGAACTGGTGGGGGGGTGCAAACATTTAGTTATAAAATGAACATCTTCAGATGTAGTGTGCAGCATGGCAATGGCAGTGAATGATACTTTATTGCATATTTGGAAGTTGCTAAGACAGGAAGTCTTAAAAATTCTCACTGTGAGCAAAAAAAATTTTTTGGAATTATACATGGTGACTAGTATTAACTAGAATTATCCAGGTGGTCATTTCCCAGTGTTTATAAACACTGAATCATTACGTTTACACCTGAAACTAATTTTGTGTTTCATTATTGCACTTGAATTAAAAAAACTGGGCACTTGTAGGAGTGTGCAATAAAAAATGTGTTCAGTAAAAAAATGTACATTTTCTAAGACATGTACAACTCTGCAGTTTACAGTGCACTCACAGAACTCTGCAACCTCTGCGGTGACCCACATGGGGACGTTTTTATGGCCACAGTGTTCTGTGGCCGTCAGCACTCAGCCCCCGTTCCCTCTGTTACGCTGGTGCTCAGCACCCACGAGCCCACTTCCGGTCTCTCTGGGTGGTTCTGGGCATTTCATGGGGATGGAATCGCACGCGGTGTGGCCTTTTGTGACGGCCTTTCACCTCGCATCACATTTTGAAGGTTCATCATGTCCTAACATGTACCACGACTTCGTTCTTTTTGCAGCTGAATAGTATTCCAGTGTGCGGATACACCCCATACGGCTCATTTCTTAAACCTTAGAAAACATCAGACGGTCAGCGGGCTAGTTTAACCTAATGCACGTGGATGTGCATCATTCACAATACAGCCCATTTATCAGAGGGTCGCCGTGGCACACACGCACACCTTGTGCTCCGGTGCACTGGGAACCATGTCTGGTCAACTAGCGGGCCGCCCACAGGGGAACTGCTTTGCTGGGCCGCGGTTACGCTGGGTGTGTGCACAACAAGACGTTTCACGTTCTGTCCTGGGAATGAGACGCATTCTTCTGCTAGGACAGAGCAGAGATTTTATCCCTCCTTGTTTTGGCTCCCGCTGCCTCTTCCATGCAGTGACCTTGGAGTCACCCTCTGCTTTGACCAGCATTTATTGCCCTCGTGCTGGGTGCCCACCTATCCGCCCGCTGGGCGGCGGCATGCGGAAGTGCCGTCTCTGTAGGTCACCAGTGGTTGGACACTGTACTTTCATGTGGCACCACCTCCGGATGAACCCACCAAGTAGGCAGCACTGATCCCTCTTTCTGGATGAGGAAACTGAGCCCCGGAGGGGGCAGCGAATCAGGAAATGCAGGCAGGGCAGGGAGAGCTGGGATCCAAAGTCCTGCTCTTTTCATCAGGCCTTGGGTGTCCCTTGGCGCTTGGTGTTGACGCTGCTGACTCACCGGCAAAGGTTGGGAGCTCAGGCTTATTTGTTCAGCAGCGGGGATGGCCTCACTGCAGTGTCCACTCCCCTGGACTCAGAGTGGGCTCGCTGCACGGCCTGCCCCGTGGGAAGTGGCCGTGTGGTGTGGCAGCCGCCGGGGACCTGAGCAAGCTCGTGAATCCCTGGTCTCCAGGGCCCCCAAAGACCTGGCCTCCCTCTCCGCCTCCTATGCCACCAACTCAGGGCTCTTGGCCCCGCTGCAGCTGGGGACACCGAGCCAGGTGCATGCCCCTGGGGAGGATGGCTTCATATCGGCAGCTCCCTGTCTGTGGAGTGGGGCAGCAGATTCCCCAGGGGCGGGCATTGGATCCCAGCCCTCACAAGGCTGTCTGGATTTCTGTGCCTTTCCTTTGGAAGCTTTCCTTTCAGGGGAGGGAACAAAAGGCTTGGAGAGGATGAGTGTTTCATTCAAGGTCACACAGCCAGCTGGGAGCTGAGCCTGAGTGGGGACAAGATGTTAGAAGGATTCCTGCTTTCTAATTCTTGCGTCTTCCCACCTGACATGCTCTCCACGCCTCCTTCCCTTCCCTGCCCCTCCCCCTCACCCCTTGTTGGAGGGACTGTCCTTGCTGCACCCACCCCCCAAACAGATGTCAGCTGGCTTGGGGGCGCACGCAGGTGCTCTGGGTGGAGCTCAAATACCCTCTGGCCACCCGCCAGGCACTCCCATGGGTGACACAGAGCCAACAGGGCAGGTTGTGACGTGAAGATGCTCCAACACCCCAGTGGGTGGAGGAACAGGTTTGGGCCCTTTTTCCGCTCATTCCCGCATGCTGGAGCTCACCCTCGGCTTGGCCCATGGGCCACCTGTCTCTGGCTGGGCCCGAGTCTGCCGGGCTTTGCAGGGGAAATGCCACCTCTGTCTCCCCTCTCTGGGTGGACAAAGCTGCATGGGGACCCTGCCAGTCAGAGGTGGAATCCAGGCAGCTGGGTCCAAGCCTTATTTTTTAAAAAAATATTTATTTTTAAATTGCAGTGAAACATACATAATATACATCTATCCTCTGAACTATCTTTAAGTGCAAAAGCGGCATTAAGCATATCCACAGTGTTGGGCTGCCGTCGCCACCATCCACCTCCAGAAATCCTTCGCACGACTGGAACTCGGCTCCCATTTACCAGTAACTGCCCATTTCGCTCCCCCAGCCCCGCGCAGCCCCCGTTCCACTTCCTGTCTCTGTACGTTTGGCTACTGTACGTGCCTCATGTCAGAGAGTCATACAGTTTTAGTCTTTCTGTGAGTGGCTTATTTCCTTTTTTAAAATAATATATGCATTTTAAGATTTCATTTATTTATTTTTAGAAAGTGGGGGGAGAGAAAGAGAGAAACATCAATTGGTTGCCATACCCCCAACTGGGGACCTGGCCTGCAACTCAGGCATGTGCCCTGACTGGGAATCGAACCGGGACCTTCCGGTTCCCAGGCTGGTGCCCAGTCCACTGAGCCACGCCAGCCAGGGCATGGTTTATTTCACTTAGCATAATATTACCCACATTGTGGCATGTATCAGAACTTCCTTGCTGTTTAAGGCTGAGTAACATTCCATCGTGGGGAAGGAGCACAGTTTCTTTACCGTCCGTCTGTGGAGGGACGTGGGTGGCTCTCCCGCTGTGGCTGTTGTGGATAAAGCTGCTATGAACGGGGGTGCACAGAGAGCTCTGGTTTCAATTCTTGTGTAGACCCTTGGGTGGCTGGATGAGGTCCTTCTCGTTTTAATTATTTGAGGAGCCGCCAGACTTCCCCGCGGCAGCCGCACCGCTGCACATCCCCGCCAGCAGTGGGCAAGGGCTCCGGTTTCTCCACGTCGCCGCCAACACTTGTTACTTTCTGCAGCTGGGGACACCGAGCCAGGTGCATCCAGCCACCCTACTAGGTGTGGCTGGAGCGTAATTTTTATGGGAGATTTTTAAAAAATTTCTTATATACTAATTTGAGAGAGACTGATTTGTTGGTTCCACATATTGATGCATTCACGGGCTGCTTCTTGTATATGCTGTGACCAGGAATTGAACCCACAACCCCGGCGTATCAAGATGATGCTCTAATGAACTGAGCTACCTGACCAAGCTCATTTTTATGGGACACTCTTAGGATCTGTATTTGTTGGGCCCTGGTTCCCGATAGAACATCTGTTGCATGACGCTGTGTTTTCTGGAACTATTTCAGCCTCCAGCCTCCACCCCCTGACTGAATTTCCTTGGGACGTGCCCCAGGGCCCCGCAGAGGGCCGGTCTGCTTCTCACTGGCCCAAGGCACCCATGGCCTGGCGTGAGTCTTTTCTGGAAAACACTTAAGGCCTGGATCCCATTCTTCCAGGATGTTCTCTGGACACCACAGACCCATCTGCTCCCCACTTACTGGGGAGTGCCTGGGAATGGTTGCTCAGAAGAAACCCCCCTGGAGAGGGGGGCGTTAAGAAAATACAGGTGCCGGGATCACTGTCTGGGGGCTCGGAGTCACTGGGTCTGGGGTGGGGGCCCGGCATCAGTATTAAAAAAGAAATCTCCCCAGATGATTCTGAAGGGCGCCTGGGCCAAGAGGCCCAGCCACAGAACACGTTACTCAGTTCTGGCTAAAGCTGAGGAAGTTGTTACAGAACTACCAAGGGTGTGTGTCTGCCTGGAGCAAGTAGGTGAGCGAATGAATGAATGAATGAATGAATGAATGAATGAAGGCAGAGTCCCCAAGCTCTGTCATCCACACATCATCTTTCTGATTTTCGCCAGATCTATATTCTCCTATGTTATTACCTAATATATTAGTACAAGTCTATGTATTATTACTATAAATGGGGAAAACCAGCACCCCTGGCTGTAGTAGAAATTTCCTTTAAAAATACAAACCAAGGAAATGAAACAGTGTCATCAGGTTCCCGCCAAGTCAGTGCTGCCGGCCCTGTGGGCTTTGCTCCCACCTTGTTGAAAGGGATGATCAGCAAGCCTTTTGGAGGTGTGAAGGACAGGCCAGCACCAGGCGGCCACTTTCTCCTGCCTGGGGCTCCCTGTCTCCCGTGAGTCAGTGCTGTTTAACGTCCAGCCCCTGGACTGTGCGCCTCCATAAATGTTCCGTAAATGCCGAGTCAGCAGTGAGGGTGTGTGAGGGAGGAGCAGGGGTGGGGTGAGAGGGGGAGCGGGCCCCACTGGGCGACGTGGCCACACGGCCCTGCCAGAGCCAGGCTAACCTGAGTCCAGGGCACCTCTTGCCTGTAGTGGCCCCAGAGCCTCGCAGGAGTGAAGAGGCTCTATCTCTGGGTTCATTGTGCTGAGACTGGTCTCTGCCAAGGTCAGCCTCTTGGTCTGGTGCAGAGCCCAGAGGGCACGGGCCTGGCAGCTGGGGGTCAGGAGGGAGAAGGAGGCTCGCCTGCAGGGACCAAAGCCTGCAGGGTGGGCGTCAGCGTCTGGCCCCCAGGTCACCGAATGGAAGCCAGTGAGTGGTGTGTAGGCTGGCGCCTGCCTCTTTCTGGCATATGTGGTCTTCGATGAGTCTGTCAACCTCTCTGAGCTTCCCTTGGTGCGTCTGTCAAGTTGATTCATTTGGAAGATCCTACTGGCACCTGCTGTGCACTGGTTGCTGCGGGGAGCCCAGGGCAGGGACCCCTTCCCTCTGGGAGTTTGAGCCTGGAGGGGACGCGGACACTGCAGTGGCCCAGGAGGAGCTGGAGGCTTTGGAGAAGGTCTGGAGGACGGACTTCGGCTGGTGCTGGGCTTTTCGGAGTGGACTTAACAAGTAACCAGGACCTGCGTAGCTCAGAACAGTGGAAATATGTTCTCTCTAGAGGCTCCAAGTCCAAAATCAAGGCCTCAGCAGGGCCCCACTGCCTTGAAGGCTGTAGGGGAGAGCCCGTCCTTTCTTTCTTCCAGCTCCTGGCAGCTTCTGGCAGTCCGTGGTGCTCTGTGGCTTGAATCTGAGTATCTGCATCTTCTCCTTTTCTTATGAGGATGTCAGTCATGGGATTAGGCCCACCCCAATTAGTCCAGTATGACCTCACTGAGACCTAATTAATTACCTCTGCAAGGACCAAAAATGTCCCATTCCAAGAGTCCAGGTGGACACGACTTTTAGGGGGACGTTATTCAACCCTCTACACTGAGGGAGGGCTGTTAAAGCTGAGACCTAAAGGGTCTGTGGGGAGTGAGGGAGGGACGAGGAGAGGGGGAGGAGGGCTGTTCCAGGCAGAGGGAACAGCATGCGTGAAGGCTGGGAGTGCAGCAGAGGCTAGTGTGACGGCAGCAGAATATACAAGGGAGCCTAGGGCGCAGCCGTGGAAGTGGGTGGGTTTGATTCTGAGTGCCTCTGGGGGGTTTAAGCAGGGGCACGGTGTGATCGGAGTCCCTTTTGGAAAAAGGCCATTCTAGAATAGACAGGGAAGGGGCACAGCAGTGACTGACAGTGCACACGCTTTCAGGCTCAGCCCCAAGCACGTGGACCTCCCTGGAGGGTTTCCACCTTCAGAGCTCTGGTCCCCTGAGGCCCTGGGAGCCCAGAGAGGTTCAGCAGCTTCCCCAGGGGCACAGAGCTAAGAGGAAAAGCACTCAGGGCCCTCACCACTGGCTTCTGTCTCATGAACCCTTGATGCCCCTGGAGGGGAAGGGCCGTGGACCTTTAAGGTGTCCATCTTCAAAGGTCACTGAACAGGGAGCATTGATTTTACCTCTGCCCATGCTGTGGGGCTGGCCAGCCAAGGGGAGGTCAGCTACAGGACAGGCACGAGGAAGCTTCAGCAACTCCCTGAGTGTGGCCTTAACTGCCTTACATGGGAGCTCCTGGGGTCCTGCCCATTGGGAACAGAGCTGCGGAGGAGAAAGAACAGGCAAAGAGCAGCGAACACGGACCTCTTCACTCAGGAGCGCTTGGAGGGTTGTGATAACGACCCCGGCCTGAGACCCAGAGGTAATGGCAGGAGCATCACCCCTGTGTTAGAACCTTTGAGCTGAGCTGCTGTTTCTGAGGTGTGTGCCCCCGGAAAAGAACTCTCATCTTGGGAAATAAAAATACCTGTCTGTGCAGACGCGACACATGGCAAAGCGAGAGCATATCCATCCCCCCAACCCCCGGGAATGAAGACATAAATTAGGTGCCGTCTCCCAGGTATCGAGGACATTATCATCCTCCCAAGAGACCAGCTTATTTGCTGGGTTGGAAATCCCCAGGGCAGTGCAAGGTCCTTCCTTCCTGCTCCGTCTCTTGTTTCTGTAGTTCCCTCTTTGTCTCCCTGCCGAGAGACAAGGGAAAGGAATGAGGGGAGGGGAGAGGGAAGAATTTTTCTGAAATACTGCCGTTCCATGGAGGATTTTCTGCGTTTTGAGAGAGCTGTGGGTGCCCCTTTAGGAGAAAGCTGAGCCAGGAGCTGCTGACAGCCTCCCCTGCCCTGGCTGCTGGGCTGGACACTCCTTACCTCCTCACCCAGCGAGGTGGGGAGATGCTCTGTGTGTGTGTGTGTGTGTGTGTGTGTGTGTGTGTGTGTGTGTTTGGGGGGAAGTGCGTGGAGGAGAGGAGTTAAATTTGGTCCCGGATCTGAGGGCTGGTTTCCTTCCTCTGGAATGAATCACGTCCTCTCTTTAGAGTTCTGGGCTCACAGAGTTGGTGCTGCTGGAGAGGCACCGGCCCAGGGGATGGCAGACCCTTCCTCTGTGGGGGACCCTGGAGGAATCTTAGGGATGACACCTATGGCTTCCCGTTGAGGTTCATTCATTCATGCATGCATTCATTCATTCATCCATCGCAAGCCTGGGTGATGCCTAGCCCCTTGCTGGGTGTGGGCCCTTCTGTTCATCATTTCCCTCCTCTGTCGTCTGAGCGCCTGCCTTGGCAGGGCTCACGTGTGGAAGTGACAGGCGAGGCCCTGCACCCTAGGGCAGGGCCAGCCATAAAGGGCCTGATAGTAACTAGTTTTGGATTTTGTGACCACATCACACCTGCTGACAAGTAGCCGGCGACAGCAGCTAACCGAGCGGGTACAGCTGTGCCCCGATGCAGTTTTATTTATGGGCACTGAAATGTGATTTTCGTGTGGTCATGAAATATTATTCTCTTGATTCCCCCCACAATGATTTTAAAAATGCAGAAGCCATCCCTGGATCACAGGCCATATAAAAGTCGGTGGTGGGCCAGTTGTGGCTCATGGCCCAGAGTTCGTCGGCCTCTGTTCCAACCAGATAAAAAAACAAGTAAACCAATAAGGCAGATCATTTCTGTCATGAAAAGGGTCATGCCGAGAATATAAATGTGGCTGGCAGTGAGACGGGGGCGCTGCTGGGCGTTCAGAGAAGCCCCTTCGAAGAAATGGCATCTAAGCAGAGCACTGAAGGGGGAAGAGGCGGCACCCCCTCTTCCCCGGGCAGTAGAACAGGGCGGACACAGGTCCTAAGGTAGAAAGTCGCTGTGGTGGGGGTGGGAGGAGCAGCAAGTTCAAGAACAGAAGGGTTTGTGTGGCTGAAGCATAGTGAGTGAAGTGGAGAGAGACGGGTGGTGAGGTCCAGGGATGAGAACACGGTCATTTTATTTTATTTTTTATGTGTTGATTTTGAGAGAGAGAGGGAGGGAGAGAGACACCGATTTGTTCCACTTACTGATGCATTCATTGGCTGAGTCCTGTATGTGCCCTGACCAGGGATTGAACCCTCAACCTTGGTGTGTCGGGATGATGCTCTAACCAACCGAGCTACCCGACCAGGGCCGGAACACAAGTCATTTTAGACTTTTATAATGACTTCCCCTCTCTGAGCCTCAGTTTCCCCTTCTGAAAAAAAAAAAGGATGAGACTAGCACCTTCCTCCGTTAATGGGAGAAGGAGACAACGCAGACGTGACTAAGGCAGCCGCTGACACACGATGCGGGTGGTGACGGTAGTTGGTGCGTGAGATCGTGGTGATATCCTCCGCGTCAGGGACCTCCCCTCACTCCGCCTTCTGCATGGACTCCGCCCCCTGCAGGGCTGTGGGCTCCGGAGCAGGCGGAGCCATTGTACTGGGTGCAGGTAGCCTGTGTGGGAAGCAGTCCCAGGGAACACTGCCCTGGGAGGGGCACAGTGGGAGGGGTAGGAGGGAAGAGGCCACCGCTGGTGTGTTGGTAACCTGGCTGCCTCTGCGGCCACGGGGTCTCCAGGACGGCGTGAAACTCACCTCCCCGAGAGGTGGAAGCGGGGGTATTCGGAAACTGTCGGAGTGCGCAGGGTGGCGGGTGGGCACCGACAGTGTCTGCTACACTGAGGTTTTGTGTCCTCTGCCAGACCTAGCTCAGGGGTTTCTGCTGCTGGAAGCCTTCCCCACGCACCCCCCGCGCAGCCCCCAGGCAGCCCGCATCCAAGTGCTTTGGGGCTTCCTACTGTAGCTCCTCCGGAGTCTGGGGGAGCCCGTCTTGCTCAGGTCTGTATCCGCCGGGCTTGGTGTGTAGTGTCAGTGCTGGGGCAATACCCGGTGACAGGTGATGAGTGAAGGGCAGTTGGGGGGACCCCAGCCCTGGAGCGCAGACCGTGCTGGGGAGCCGCAGGTGAGTGACAGGGGTCCACAGCCCCGGGGGTGAGTGCTGGGAGGCAGTGTACAAGGGGCTGTGCACTCGAGCCCCTCCGGCCCCCAGACCCGTGCTTCTCATCCCGGGCGATCTCCCTGCAAGGTCTCAAGACATGTCCACGTCTGGCCTCCACCTGCAGGAGTTCTCAGTCAGTCCAGCACTGCATCCCGCGTGGAATGGGGAAGACCTCTGTGTTAGTTTCCTGGGGCTGATGTGACGCGAAGTCCCAAACCCGGTGCCTAAAACAGCAGCGGTGTGTTCTCTCCTAGTTCTGTAGGCCAGAGTCCGAAACCAGTCTCACTGACCAGAGGTGCCGGGCCTGCGTAGGCTCCATGGGGAGAATCGGTTTCCTTGGCGTTTCCAGCTTGTGGAGGCTGCGCACACTGAGGCCCCTTCCTCCACCTTCAACGCTTTGCATCTTCAAGTGTCTCTCTGCTGAGGTCGTCACCTTGCCTTTTTTCCTCTGCAGTCCCTTTGCCTCCCTCTTATGAGGACATATGTGATTGCCTTTAGGGCCCACCCACCCAGATCATCTGGGATGGCCCCTGTGTCTCTGGATCCTGGACGTGAGCACGTCTGCAAAGACCCCTTTGACGTGGACGGTAGCAGGGCTCATGCGCCCAGGAATGAGGAACGGGGTGTTTTTTGGAGGCTTTATTCATTGTCATGTTCTGGGTCCTGGGAACACCTCTCCTGAGCCCCCAGCCAGCTGAGGTACTCCTACAGGTGGTCTCATATAGCCTTCTGCAAGGGTGGGCTTGTTTTTCCTGCTTTACAAGTGGGGAAACTGAGGCACGGGGAGGGAGAGTGGTTTTCTGAAGCCAAGCCCGGATTTGAGCCTCCCAGCCTCTGAACCGGGAGTCCCGGCTGCCTTCGCTCCACACCCTCCAGGGACAGAGGGACGTGCTGCAGCCAGAGGCAGGGGTACCAGGCTGTCCCTGCCCTGACGAGTTCCAGCTGCAGGTCGCAGGACTGTGGAGGCTCCTGCCCAGCCCCAGTCCCGGAACTGGGTGCACACCTGTTATTTTTAGGGTGTCTCTGTTCTGACCCCGCTTCATTGGGAAGGATTCCCATTTCTGCTTCATATGATCCTTTGGGAAGAAAGTCACTATTTATATTAGTTCTTCAAAAATGGGCTTCGGGGTGATTTAACTCACCTGAGAAGGGCCCTTGGGGATCACACCAGAAGACAGGGAGGGAAAGGGGAGCCTTCCCTGCACCAGATCTTGCACTGGGGCCTCCCTGTCCATCTGGGCTGAGCATCATCATACCTGTTTTACAGGCAAGGAAAGCTGAGGCTGGGAAGGAGCATTGACCTGTCTGAGGTCATGTGACTAGTATGTGGTGAAGCCTGGATTTGAACCCAGGTCTCTGACTCTCTGTGCTTTGCTCTGGTGTTGAATTAGCAGGCCAGCCAGCTTGCTCACCGCTCCTGCATGGTGGGCATTTTGAATTGATCTTTTTGGGATTCCCTTCGGTTCTGATTTCCCGGGGCTTTGTGTGGCGCTGGTGATGGGGTGGGTGGTTCATACTCTTTCTTTCCCCCTTATACTTAGTCCTTCAGCCAGTCCTGTCACCTGTGTCTGGTCCTGTCACCTGTGTCTGAAGCCACATTATCTCTCCGGTCCATCCCCACGGCCACCTGACAGGCCCGGGTCATCCCTGTCTCCCGCCAGGGAGGCAGCAAGGGCCTCCTGCCCTCCAGTGTGTTTACTCTGCACTGGGTGCCCGGGGTGAGATTCTAGACGGGTCACAGCCTTGCTAAAGCCCTCCAGTGACTTCCATTCTGGAACGTTCTTTCTCAGCTGAGATGTCACCTCCTGAGAACGTCCTCCCCACCCTCCCAGGCCAGACTCGCAGTCACACGCATCCTGTTTTATCGCCTTCGCACACCTGCTGGGCTCAGACACGATTTTGTCCCCTCGTCCACTGAAAGCTCTGCCTCCCAGAGCGGGGACCCCATCCATTTGCTCTGTGGCCATGTCCCCAGTGCTCCGAGCAGAGCCTGGCACATTGTAGATGCTAAATTAATGCATATTTGTTCAGTGAATGGTCCTGGTGAGGAGGTCCAGGTTCAAGTGTGGACCTCGCCACTGCTTCCTGGACGTCCCTGGGCAGCTCAGGGCCTCTATCAGTCCTCTCACGCGTGTAAGGAGGCAGTTTGGGCTGCGTGGTCTTTAAGATGGAAGATTCTGGGTTTCCAGGCCCCAGGAATCTAGGGCTGGTCAGGGCTCTGGGGGGATGCCCTGGCTCAGAGCAGGAGTGTGGGAGGAGGGCTGACCCTGAGCCACCGGAAAGGGAGGGTCCCTGGGTGGGGAGGAAACTATTTGGGACCAGTTCCCGGGCCCTAGAGCAAGGGCTCCAGAGCCCCCTCCCCACGGCCCCCCGAGAAAACACTTGCTGTTGTCTTAGCTGCAGTGTTGGTACTGGGAGGGTGGGTGGGGTGCACATCCCCCCACTCGGGACCTCTGCCAAATGCGCTTTTGTTTATTTGAGATTTGGACAGAAAAAAAGCCTGTCTTCTTAAAAATACAGCTCCAGAAAACTCATTAGGGTGTGGGGATCTGGACAGAAGAAGGCAGGGAGCTTTTCTTGGTCTTTGTTAAATACCAAAAGAAAAAAAAAGAAAGAAAAACTTGATCAGACATTATAAATGCCCAACTGCAGGAGGAAGACATACCATCCAGAAGCCTGCACCCCATGGAAGCTCTGTGAAATACTGGGGTGGGGGTGGAGTAGGGGCTTGTATTTTGGGGGAGGCATTTGTTTTTCATGCAGACGGATTAGGCTGGTTACATTTTTTCGTGGGGAGGGGAGAGCAAAACCCCAGATGTATACAGTTTTGCAGCTTCCTTTTTTCACTCAGCATCGCGCCATTGACGGTTTCTTCCATCGCCCGGGTTTGTGAACTTCGTTTGGGACGAGTGCGTAAAATCACCACAGAGTGGAGTGCTGCGGTCTGTTTAACCAGTCCCGGTCACAGGACACTGAGATTGTGTCACGTTTCTGGGCCCATATCTGCAGCCTCACAGCCCTGGTGTCCTCTGCCCCTGGACACCAGCTGTGCACTTCCAGTTCCCTGAGGCTCTCCTGCCCCAGGACCTTTTCACAGGCTGTTCTGCTGCCTCCCTCCCTGTTGTACCTTCTTGACTCACCCCCTTTACTCTCCCACAGTTTGGTTGGAAACCTTTCTCAGGCTCCTCTTTGATTTCTGCCGCGTCTCTCCTTAGTCTAGACTGCGAGCTCCCTGAGGACAGGGGTGTCACCTAGCTGCCATTCACTGCCAGAACCCAGGGCCCATTTTCAGGTGTCTGGAAGGTGTCGAGGGCTGTTAAGTTTAATGTCTCATAGATGTTCATTCTTGTGTTTGGAACGTGGGGCCTCGGTTTCCCGTGTCCTAACTGGTTTGAGTGAGGAGTGTATATACGTTATGTGATGGGGTGGGAAGTAAATTTTTATGTTAGCCCCCAAAGCCTGAGGAGAAGACACACATGGCGCCCAGGGACACATGGCGTCACACCCAGTTCCTCCACTGGCACACGGTACACACACGGACCCACACTGTGACGGCAGGTACCCTGTGATGCACGGATGCCTTTGCCACCTCACGTGAAGCTAGGACGGCTACTCTTTGCTGAACGGTTACTACACGCCAGGCCCTGTGTTCGTGCTGTTCGTGCACTCCCTCGTTTAGTGCCCACGGCCAGCCCCTGAGGGACACTGCTGTCACCCCTATTCTGCAGATGAGGAAACTGAGTCTCGGAAAGAATCCCACGAGCTCTACGTGGCTCAGGCAGGATGGAAACCCCGGCAGGATGGTTCCAGAGTCCGAGCTCTTAACTATCGTCCTGCCCCAGCGTGCGCACACACATGCCTTGTGTGCACACACATAAGCACTCGGACTCACGGCTGCACACTGCTGACACGCTCCCACATTGCCCATGTCCTCCCGACCACTCCCTGTCCGTCACAGTAACCTGGCCGGCCCCTCCCTCCCTCCCTGCCCCCATTCACAACCACCAGCCTGCCTGATGAGGTGGCAGTGGGGAGTCCAGAAAGACTTCCTGGAGGAAGAGGCATCTGTCTGATCAGGGCACCGTTGACGCATTGACACACACACGGGTACTAGCATCACTCAGGAAAAAGAAAAGGTGATTGGCAGTTCCCAGCAGGCCTCTTCCCCATCCAGGGGTGGGATTCTTGCAGATCCTGGCTCCCCCCACCAGGGTGAGATCTCCAGGGTGAGTGGAGACTCCCAGCCCCCTGGCTCCACCCCCTGCATTCCCAGGCAGAGCTGCCCTGGGAATGGTGAATGTTTACACCGTTCACCGTTGTAGCCAAGCTTGTCCCCAGGTGCCCCACACCCCAAACCAGCACCTCCAAATATACACACACACCTTGTACCCACCCAGCCACCTGGGTGCCTATTCCCCGGACCTGAGCATATGTGCAAACCCACACATACACGCACACACATGCCAGCAGCAGCCCTGCATTGCGGTATTGGAAACAGGCTGTAGAATATTCCACCTGCAACCCAGCCCCAGTGTGAACAGGCCACCTCTAGGTGTCAATAGGCATGACACAGCAGGTGCCAGCCTGCGCCCTGGCCTTGCCCTTCCTCGAGAGGTGGAGTCACGCAGCCCTATGGTCCCCGGCTGGGTGGGCAGCTTCATGCATACTGGCCTCAGCTCCAGCGGTTGCCTGGATGCCGGGTCTTTCCTCCTCATCAGTGGGAAGGGCCTGGCATTGGTGGGTGTGCCAGGCACTGTGCCAGGCCCTTTTAATCCAGCTGGGGACACTGGGGCACAGGACATGCAGTTGAAGTCACCAGCCAGGGCCACAGCCACCCCCCAGCCCCGCCTTGTGGGCTCCGCCTCAAGGCCTTGCAGCAGGACTGGCCAGGCAGCACCTGTCACTCAGGCCCGACCCGGGGACCCACCTCCGTGTAGTTTCAGGATTGCCCCCCTCTCTTTGCCCCTGCCAGGCCAGCAGACTGGGTCAGCCTTTTGGCCTCTGGAATTTGACAAGATGAATGACCTGGAACGAGGCAGTTAATCTCCTTAAGCCTCAGTTTCCTCCTTTCTCAAGTGGGAAAAATAACAATACATGTCGAGACAGGGTCATGGAGAAGCATCGAGGCAATCACCTCCGCCCAGAGTTTATTTCAGAGCTGGGACGGGAACCGGAGGCTTTTGTGTTTGGGTTTATTTCTGCCCGTGTGGGAGGGAGGTCAGGACCTGGGCTGGCCCTGGCCCCTCATCCGCTCGCAGCTCCGCCTGTCCCCAGAGGGCATGGCCACAGCACATCAGTGTTTTTGGACGTGGGTCTGGTGGACCCTCCCCGTCCTCTACGGAGCAGGCAGGACGTGATTCATGCCTGGGCTGGCGGACACCACCCTTGGCATTGCTGGCCGCGCCTGCAGCTAATCTCCCAAGAGGCAGTCTCCCAGGCTTAGGGGTGTTGCCTCTGGGGGTGAGGATAGGGGCCGGGGCTTGGACCCTGCCAGAGCTGAGTCACCCCTGAAGAGCTGGATTCTTTTTTTTTTTTTAATCCTCACTTGAGGATATGTTTTTTGATTTGAGAGAGAGAAACACTGACGTGAGAAACATTGATCGGTTGCCTGCCATATCACCCCGATCGGGGATTGAACCCACAACTCATATGTGTCCTGACCAGGGATCAAACTCGCCATCTTTTGGTGCATGGGGTGACACTCCAACCAGCTGAGCCTACAGGTCTTCGTCTGTAGGGTCCGTGTTGCAGCTCTAGGCTCCGGGCCTTAGTGCAGGACAGGGACCCAGACTGAGGGAACACCCACTGTATGCTCGTGAAGTCTCGTGTTCATGATCACTGACCCTGCCACGCCCCGCGCTGGCGCCGTCTCACTCACAGCTGTGTCCTGGCTCCGCGTCCAGTGCCTGGTGCACAGCAGGAGACCAGTAAACATGGGACCAAGAACGGTGCCAAGAGCTTTTACACGGACCATACGCCACTTCCGCAAGTAGAAAGGACTATTAACCCCCTCGCCAGGTGAGAAAACGGAGGCTAAGGAAGGTGAGAAAGTTGCCTAAGCTCATAAAGGCAGGAGGCAAATTTGGAGTGTGAGGAACCGCTCCCCGAGGCTCTGTTCCGACTCTGACGCCCACTTGCCAGGTGCTGGTCTCAAAGCACCTCCCTCTGTCTCTCCCTGTGCCTGCCTTGAAGCCAGCAATTCTCACCTGGACATGCAGGACGGAGGACGGCGACATGTGAGATGCCCTCCCCTGGGACACGGGGACTCAGGGAGGCTGCTGGCAGGCGGGCGGTAACTCCACCCTCTCCCACTCAGAAGAGCAGATCAGAATGCATGGGCGACAAGGAGAGGAAGGCAGTTCTGGGAGAGCCACAGATGCACTCTCACAGGTGGCCTTGGAGCCTTGTACGGTCTGGTCGGTGCCCTCTCTCCAGGCCCAGCCCCTGCCGCTTCCCTGTACTCCCCTCCTGCCAGGCTGGCACCGTTTCCATTCCGTCAGTCCCCAGAGCTCTTTTCTTTTCTTTTTTAACCCTAGACCTCATGGCCTTTCCTTGGCTGGCTCCCTCTGATCCTTTAGGTCATTCAGCTGAAATGTCACCTCCTCCAGGAAGCCTTCTTTGATCACCCAATCCATGGGGCCCAACTCTGATTCACATCACAGACAAGTTTCCTTCACCTGCCTTGTCACATGCCGCCATCTTTGTTCTGGCCTGTCGCCTTATCCATTCCCTGTCTTTTCCACTCCCTGACTCTAAACTGTATGTCAACAGAGACCCCTACTTTTGAGGCTCCCAGTAGCTCCCTGTCACTACACATGGGGGGCTGATATGTAGTGAGTCAATGAATCTTTTGAATAAACTGCAACTTTAAGAAATGGAGCCAGCACAAGCGTTGGGACCTCACTTGACTCGGTGGACAGTGTGTGCAGACCCATTTCACAGTGGGGCATGGCTCTTCATTGTGTCAGGAAACCCGAGGGGAGAACCGGTGTTCTGAGCAAGTCCACCTCTTCTGAGCCAACGATTCCAGGAACAAGGGTGTCTTGGGTTGGGCTCCCCGAGAAGCAGCGCCTGAGTCAAGGGTGCCAGAGGAATGGTTTATTTGGGTGGCAGTGCACCGTTAGGGGTGCTGATGGGCAGATGTCCTCTGGGGTCCTGGGGGTGGGACAGTGGAACTCGCTTCTCAGTTGTCCCACCAGCAGGAGGAAGTTGCCCACCTGTGCCAGCAGGGTTTGGGCGGGGCTCCAGCGGTATCTGCCTCACAGGGGCAGGCTCCCTTGTGGCTCACGGGGTGAGCGCTGCTGCCTCCCGCAGGCAGAGGGCGACTGTGGCTCAGCTGGACCAGAGCTCAGGGGCTGTGACCGGGGAGAGGTCACCTGTGCCTGCTTTGGCTTGAGATCTGGGGCTGCCTGCACACATTTAATTATTACTTTGGGCATAAAAGGATCTTTGAAGTCCAGAGAGGTCGTTTTCTTGGGTTCCCTTTCTGAGGAGAAATTTTATAACAAGCAGAGCTCCTGTATACTGAGTGCCTGCTGTATACACTTTTCAGGCCTCTCGAGTTCCTTGTGTTCTTTGGGACGCCAGACACAGCCTGTCCCTCCTCCCGTTCCATTCCTTTTTCCTGCACACGTGCAGAAGTTGGCCAGCAGTCTAATTCCACGGGTTCCCGCCCCACCCCTGCCTCTCTGTGATGAAAGATACTGTTGATGAGGACAGGAGTGAGTGCACATGGAGACCGCAGGCATTGTGCTAAGCACCTCATATAGCAATCTTTAGTCCTCACAAAAGCATGTGACTATATACCCTCCCAGATGAAGCTAAGGCTCAGAGAGGTGCACTCACCTGCCTAAGGTCACACAGCTGGCAGAGGTCTAGATGAGATTGGACGCTGGAAGTCCATGATCTGCACGGTCATACAGAGGGACACAGACAGGGCAATGGACCATACAGAGGGACACAGACAGGGCATGGGACCAGCGGCTCCTGGCCGCCAGCCCTGCACATTGTCCCCCAAACACGGCGCCCTCTGAGCTCTTAATACCTGGTGATTATGTTGGCAAAATTAGGGTCTGGGAGAACCGAGAGCAGGCGGTGTTTATGCGGGGTTAGGAGATTGTGTGTAGTGTTTTCTGTAACCTGGCCGGGTAAATTGCCTTCAGTGGACAGGCTTGCAATGACTCACAAGGAATGGAGCCCCATCTGCTCAGGTGGCATTTCCGAGCGCGGATGATGGGGCAGGATGTCTCTGTGGGGCTCTCTCTGCACTCACGCGAGGACACAGACACTCTCAGAAAAAAAGAGAAGGTGACTGACCGTTTCCTGCAGGCCTTTTCCATCCAAGGACGGAATTCCTACAGATCCGCCCCGCTTCCGGTGGAAGCTAACGGAGAGCTCCCCAGTAGGTGGAGCCAGGAGAGAGGGGGTGGGGTGGGTTTGGCCAGAGACCCTGGGGGCGCACAGATCCTGCGGGCTCCGTGAGGGGTGTGGCCTTGTTTCATAAGCACCTCGCAGCATGGAAATTTTAGGTTTTCGTAGGTGTAACTTGCATATAAGAAAGCACACAAACCTTAAGTGTAAACATCCATGTTTGCATACGTACAGAGCATGTAGCCACCCCCCATATCAGGATACAGAACATTCCCAGGCCGCCAGAAAGCTTCCTTGCATGTCTCCTAGTCAGCGATCCCCAAACTGACCTAGTCTACCTTCTGTCCCCATAGACAGCCTTGCCTGTTTCCTGAGCTTCGTGTAAGAGAAGTTTCACAGGACGCGCCCTTTGGGGTCCTCCTGGTTTCGCTCCTGTAGTGTCTGGGATGCTTAGCCGTGCTTGTGTGTACCGCGGCGGTTTGGTTTTTTTCACTGCTATCTTATACTCCATCACGGGAATGCGCCACGACGTGCCGGGCTGACTACAGATGCGCAGGTCCGCGCTCCGGGTTCTGCCTGCACGAAGCTGTGGCGAGCGTTCGCGCACGCGCGTGCTGCCGACCCACGCCCTCGCGCCTGCCAGCCACAAGCGCAGGAACTGCTGGGACAGGGGTTAGAGGTGTAGGTCCGCTTCAGAAGTTTCTGCCAAGCAGCCTTCCGAAGGGTTTGCGCCCACCGAGTACTGGTTCTGCACCCCTGTCGGCACTGGTTCACGTCCGTGTCTGTCACTTTGGCCGCTGTGGCCCACGTGGGGTCAGATCTCCGTGCGTGTTTTCCTAATGACCAGCGAAGGTGAGCGTCTTATCGTGCGCGGATTGAGCGTTTGGAGACTTGTTTCTGTGTGCACGAAGTGCCTATTCAAGTCTTCTGGTGTTAAAAAAAAAACAAGCAAATAAAAAACAGCGAGATTGTCTTTTTCTTATTGGTTTAGAGTTGTTATAGATTTTGGACAGAGCCCTTGGTGACCTCTGTGTGTGTGTGTGTGCACATGTATGTGCACATATAAAACACTGTTTTATAGAGTGTTACAAATTATGTCTGTGAATATAATACCCATGTGTCCCATCTGTTGTATAATTTGTATATAATATTTTATCCCAGTCCCTGTCTTGCCTTTTCATTCTCTTAATGGTATCTTCTGATGAACACAAGTTTTGCTTGATTTTATTTAAGATCAGTGTATCCCGTGTTTTCTTCCAGAAGCTTCGCCGCTTTACCTCACTGAAAGGTTTTTGTGTAGGAATGAAGTGTTCCGACTGGCCTTTTGGAGAGGTCACACCTGCTCCAGCGTTGGGGAGGCCCGATGGAGGTGGGTGCGGTCCTCCCGGCCAGAGGGGACTGGCCTGGCCTGGCCCCGGGGAGAGAGGCTGGCCCTGAGCGGTTGCAGAGAAGTGGGGGGCGTGGAAACAGATGGGAGAGGCGGATTGAATAGGATTGCATGCGGGTCACGGTCTCTTAGCATCCTCAGGGCACTTTCTGTCTTAAAAAATGCTAACCCGTGAGTCCTCGGACTGGACCGACCGGCCAGGCTGGTCTGGCCTTTCTCCCGAGCTGGGCAGGCACACGCTGCTGGTGGTTTTCAGGTGATGTCTGGTGTGTGGTCGTGTTGGCAGCTAACACTGGAGCCCTGTAGCTGGGAGAGCATGAGCTTTTGGAACCCGTGGGCAAAAACGTTCTTGATTTCATACAGATCAGCATGTGCTGCATCTGTGTCATACGTAAGTACATATTATAAATATATAACAGTAAGCATTGTGGTACATGAATTATATAGAGTATACAATACATGTAGATATGCAAATATTTACTAACACCTGCAAATACATATAATGCACATAGTATATACATCTCATGTAAAAAACTCCATCACGAATCAGGGACCCCAAGTTCTAGTCGTAATTCCGACTGGCTTGCACCCCACCCCACCTCCTCCGCCCTGGAAACCTTCTCGCTGATGCAGGTGCGCCTGGGATCTCCCTTTTCCCAGCGTCTGGCCCTGAAACCCAGGCAGGTTCGTCTCCTCTCTGGGGTTGGCACTTGTCATGGAGGTGCCGTGGTTTAATGACCCAGGAAGAAAAGCACTGGGAGATTCCCCCAACACCCAGGGAATGCTTGGCGATCTGGCTGTCAGTGTGAGCCGAGGGAGGGGGGCTGCTCCTGGTCCCCATTGGTGGCCACCAGGCAGGTGCGGGGATGCTGAGCTCCCAGGCGCAGTTCAGTCGGGCTCCCCCAGGAGCATGGGTGGTTCTTTGGGGGTGGTGTGACCCCAGGAAACACCGCTGGGCAGTGTGGAGGTGAGATGTGGAAGGCAAGGCGCTGGTGGTGCGGTGACGGGTAAGATGACAGTGCCGATCGCCCACCTCAGAGAGGGCGGGTGCTGGGGTAACGCTGCGCCAGGTCCCTCAGTCGGTGTTTGGAGGAGGGCTGCTCTGCAGGCACTGACCTGCCACGTGGGGGCCAGGAGTCACAGCCCCCTCAGCAAGCAGTCTTGGACATGTAGGGCTGAGGGCACTCGGGGAGTGGGGGTGAGGGGGGCTGCCCCCAAGGTGCCTGCAGTGCCCTCCTGGAGAAAGGCTTGGACACGCTGACATTTGTGTTCCGTGCAGAAACTCAGTCTGTTCCACTTTGTGCTTCCACTTAGCATTTTAAAAGCTTTTGTTTATTACAAACACATCCATCTGATCAGAAGGCAGCCCAGCAGAGGAGCTGAGAGGGTGGGCTTTTGATTTCAGTGTCTCTGAGCTCGTTTCCTCGTCAGAGAGTGGGAGTAAAATGCTCCCTGACCTCAGAGGCTGCGGGGAGAAAGGAGGTTTTCCTGCGAGTGAGGCAGGCTGCACGTTCAATAAATAGAAGCTACTTCGTTGCAATAAAAAAGAAAATACTTTGTTGTTATTATTGTATAAATGTTTTAAATTATAATTAAGCAAAAAGATTAAAATCACCTGTAGTCTCATCTTCCTGTCCTAAGAGTTAACTTCTCTGGACATTTCCTATATATTCTTCTGATACTTTTCCTAAGTGTGTGTGTATGTACACACACACACACACCCATCCACATCGTCTGTATAAAATGAGAAATGGGATCTTAATGGTCCATGTTGCACCTAAATGCTTTAAATTTTAACTCTTATCTATGTGGCTATGGTAATACATTCACAAGATTCAGAATGGAAAGTTACTAAAGTGTGGACAGTGAGAAATCTCCCTTTCATCCCTGTCCCCCACCCACCCATTTCTGCACCTACCCCAGAAGGAATTTATAACTTAGTTGTAACTGTATTTTTCCCCTGAAACTTTAACTGCTGTTAACTGGAAGTGTAAAAATTTGACTGTACCCTCTGTATATCACTCAGTGAATCCCAAGAGAATTCCTTATAAGTGGTGAAGGTCACTTCGGAAATTGAACCCTGGTGCCCTACTGCACATTCTCACATGTCGCAGACTTCTGGCCCCGTAGGCAGAGATTTTGCCCGAGCCCTGTGTTCTAGCTGATAATGACCGTGGACTTGGGGCACCTGTCCAGTGGTCAGCCCTCCACCTGAACCACAAGTGCTCTGCGCCCTGAATGAGGGGTTTCATTTCTGGGGCTCCATCCGTGGAGCCTTTCATTATCCGGAGCCTCTCCTCTACGCACCTGTGTTTAAGGCAGGGGGACAGAGAGGTCAAAATAAACTGTTCTCCGTGATGCTGCCGGTCATGACTCCTTGCAACGGGTGAGTAATCTGTGGTTCCGTTAAATCAAGTTGGGCCAGCCAGCCCTTGGCCGATGCACCCTGTGTTGAGAAAGCTGAGAATGAGGTTGGGAGATCCGGGGACTGAGTGCCACTTGCTCCTTCCCGCCCCTGTGACTGTCTCTCCGAGCCTCAGTTTATACATCTGTGTATGGGGATGGGACCCTGTTGTCCGGTAGAACTTTCTTCGCTGTCTAGTAAGTTACCTAGCCTCACAAGCCTGTTGGTTCCTTAAAATGGGGCTAGTAGGACTGAGGCTCTGAATTTAAGTTGTTATTGAATTTTAGTTAATTGACATTTAAGTTTTGGTAACTACATGGAAAATGCACGTCCAGTGTGTATCTTTGAGGATTGGAGGCTCTGAAAAGCCTAACGAGAGGTAATGGGTGGTGAAGGCCTCTGGTGGCCTTGTGGGGACCAACCCAAAGAATTCCACTGAGGCCTGAACTTTGAGGTTAGTCAGGCAGCCATTCAGCACCATGCTGCCTCCTCCAGGAAGCCCTCCCCTTCCTCCCTCGCCAGCCAGGTTGAGCTCTGTATGATTTTCCTATTGCTGCTATAACAAATCACCACAGTTTAGTGTTTCAACAACACAGGTTTCTTCCCTTATAGTTCTGGACGTCAGAAGTCTGGTGTGGGTGTCAGGGGTGCTTTCCTTCTGGGGGCATTAGGGGAGAACACACTTCCCAGCCCTTTCCAGCTTCTAGAGGCTGCTGCACCCCTGGGCTGTGGCCCACATCACTCCAGTCTCTGCAGCCTATCGTGTTTTCTCTCTCTGACCCTCTTGTAAGCACCCTTTTGATGACATTGGGCCCTGAGGATAATCCAGGATAATCTTCCCTTAGAGCCTTCCCTCACTCACACCTATAAAGGCCTTTTGCTGGTAGGGTAACAGAGTCATGGGTTGTGGGGGTGAGGACCTGGGCCTCTTTGGGGGGCTTTATTCTGTCTACAGCAAGCTCTTTCTCCTGGGGGTCAAAGTGTCACCTCTGCCATGGTTACTGTCTGTGGCCACATCTGCTTCCCCAGACTGTGCTCTATTGACAAGCAGGCTCTACCCTCAAACTTGCCTGGAAATCTGCTCACAGCTGGGCCGGGCTGTCCCTGTGCCAGGTGGTCGGGGTGAATGACGAGATGGCAGAGCCCCCGTCCTCTGGGGACAGTGTGAGCGGAATCCCAGGTCAGCTAACTGACTAAGTGATTGGCCTCATCTTTGCCTTTTGAAACTGCAGTTTACCTGCCTCTAAAATGGGGATAATAATATTATCAACCCCAGAAGGTCATTTGTTTGAACAGATTAAAATACATTTTTAATTTCTTGAAAAGAAATTAATCTCAATATATTAAATTTAAATTGATTTAATTTAATTCATTAAATGTAGAGCCCTCGGCACAGTGCCTACCCCATAGGCTACAACTAATAACACGGCAACTGTTGATGCAGCCGGGATTAATGGGGTGGGAAAGGGTGGGTGGCCCCTGAGTTCAAGTCCTGGCTGTACCCCTTGGGCAAATTACTGAATCTCCCCAGACCTTATCTCCATCCATCAGGTGGGTCTAATCCTACCACCCACCTCAGAGGGTGGATTCAACAAGGAAATCCATTTAATGTGCTGTTTGGCACAAAATCAGTGCTCAATTAGTGATTTGATGATGATAATTATTAATGCCAGGCTTTCCCAGCGCTCAGCACTTAATAGTTTGGAAGACAAAGCAATTGCATGAACTTGGAACAGCTTGCTGGGGTCGCTGGTGGTGGGGCCAGAAGTACACTGTCAGAGGAGGCCCAGGTTCTGTGCCAGGAGCCGGGCCTGTCTGTCAGCCCCGAGGCTGGTGATGCCAGGCCCCGACAGGTTTACAGGGTGCTGGAAGCTGGTCCAGGAGGAGCTGGTTGCCTGAAGGACGTGGGAGGCACAGTTATTCTCCTGGGAAGACCAGGAGAGGACATGCCAGCACCTCGGCGGGTTCATTGCCAGGGACAGTGTGCAAATGGGAACGGCTGGTGGGGGTGGGGCGGGTGCAGTGCATTGGCCACGGATGGCCCCGGGGACTGTTTGCATCCCTGGGATGTGGGTTCAGTCTCCACCACTCACTAGGTTTTTCTGGTACCCCGGTTGGGGGATGCCGTTTGGTATTTACATTCTCTGGCACTCCCCGCCCCCGACTTTCATCAAGGCTTGTGTAGATGGCAGGCTGGTGGTGGACCTCAGGCAGCCTCTCGAACAGTGCCCACTTAGCCAGTTGTCCTTCCTTTCCCTCTCCCTAGCTATAAAATGGGTACACTTTGAGTGTAGGTAGGCTCCCCTGAATCCCTGTCTCTCCCAGATACCTCCATCAGAGAGCTAGTCCTTTAGGTCTTAAAGAATTTGGATCCTCTTCTTGCCCCCTGCCCAGAAATATTCTGCCAACCTGCAAATCCCTCCGTTAGGCTTCGTGTGCTTTCTGTTTCTTCAGTCATTTGTTCATCAGGGATTTTAGCGGAAAGCGACGGCGTGCCAAGTGTACTGATAGGTGTTTTACGTGCGCCGTCTCCTTTAATCCTGAGTCTTTCGAGGCAGGTGTCATTGGACTTAATTTACGCATGAAAAAAATGAGCGTTTGGAGGTAAAGTGGTTGTCAAAGACCCTGTGTTCACTGCATTTACTTAGAAATTTGTCCATTTGTCCAATTTGACTGAACTCTCTGTGTTCAGTAGGAATGCTTTTGCCTTTATATAACAGAAAACTATCTAAAAATGGCTTAAATAGTACATTATTATTATTTATTTTTATATAAAAACAACAAAAAAAATCCGGAGGAGAGTGGTTCAGAGTTAGTGCAGTGACTCAGCTATATCATCGAATATCTTTTCCATGCCACTAGCCTTAAAGTAGCCCTTGTTACCTCATGGTCCCAAAATGGTTGCCTTGGCTCCAAGCATCACATCTTTGTTCTAGGTAGGAAGAGGAGAGGGAGCACTACAAGTTGCGTCTGCCAGTTTTACCAGCTAGCAAAAGCCTCCCTAGAAGTCTTCTAGCCATTTCTCTTTATGTCTCTTTGGTCAGCACTGGATCACATAGTCCCTCCTAGCTACAAAGTAGGCTAAGGAGGCTTGTCTCTGGCTTGTTTGCTTTAAGAAGGGGAGCTGCTGGAGAACCTGCATCTGTAGTTTTTGACTCCAATTGTGATTTCCAAAACCCTGTCCCATTATTTTATTTTTAAACTTTTCACTTTTTCAAGAGCTAAATAAAATTTTAAAACAATCTTTATGGAAGTCTCTATTGTAAGTAGAAAGCCAGTGTCACTTGCCTTAAATACAAAATCACAGTAACATTAAATGCAATGAAAATAAAACTGTGTTTTAAAATCTGCTGCAGTGGGAGGTCTGAGCTCAGGATTGTTTGATCTTTCCCAAGCCCGGGGAGGAGCGGGTAATGGGGATGTGGGGTAGCGTGGGTTAATGGGGGTTAATGTGGTCCCGAGCCGAGACCAATTCTGGGACTTCACGAGAAGGCCCCACGGGAATCGGGCAGGAAGGAGCTCTCACAGAAGGTCATTCACAGACGCGTAATGCTGTGCCTGGGCATCACAGCGTCCTCGGTGCTCCCTCAAACCATCGCATGTGCCCCCACAGGGGCTCCCTCCCGCCACTGGGGAACCCAGCACTGTCCTGTTCTTCTTCCACAAGCCAGGCATCGATGGGTTCTGGAAAGGGGAACCCTGAAGGAAGGGGCTGTGCCCTGGGCTGGCTGGGGAGGAGAGCTGAAAACCTTGCAAGCTGGAGAACCTCACGCTTATCTCTGCCACAGGTCATTAGAATCAGGTCAGTTGCCAAGGAAGGTTGGAAGTCACTTTGGCCAGGAAATCAGGATAGGCTTCCTGGGAGAGGGGTCCCTTAAAAGTGTTCTGAAAGGCTGGCTGGGCTTTGGGCAAATGGACATCGTGCTGTGGGTAAGAGGGCTTTTGAGTGAGAGAGACACTCAAGTCGTGGGACCCATTCAGGAACCTGGGAGTGTAGGCAGGGCCTGCAGTACAGACCAGGTTCCTCACTTTGGGGGGCCTTGACCTCGCCCAGAGCAGTGGGCGGTGGGGGCTGTTTGTGTTAAAGCCGGGAGTGTCCTGATCAGACCTTCCCAGAGTTTGAGCTTTTTCGCATAATGCAGCTGTTAGGCCAAAATAAGCACATTCCTTCAGAAATCTATTTGTACTTGGAGGGAATGATTTTTTTCCCTTCCTGAAATGCAACAGGCACTCCTCGGCCTCCCTAAAGAGGGAGTGTGTGTGATCCCGTTTTTCTGAGTCTAGCATTGTGCTGTGAGGGGTGCTGAGCTGAGCTTTGAAAAGGTTGAGTTTCCTCTGTTGTGAGCCTCAGTTCCGGGGTCGGGTCTTCCTTCCTGCCCTCTGGTCCAGGCCAGGCCGGACATGGCCTCTGGGCTCCATCCTCTGTCTGTGAGCTGTTCTAATTGCCCTGGCAAACCTTACAGTTAACTTGCGATGACTGTGTCATAAGCTGGAGCCAGTGAGGTTACCAGAGAGGGCGTGGCCAGCCAGGGGCCCCGTTTTGGCTCCTCATACATCTTTATTGGGTCTGCCTCCCGGGAAAGGCTGGGAACCCTGACCTCTGAAGCTTTGAATTAAGTAAACAAGGGGTGTGTTTCCCTAAGGTATGAAGGTCCTTTCTGCATCTATCCAGAGCTCTAAAAAAGGTCTACTCCTTTTTCACCAGCCAGCCCACTTCTTGGCAAAATTTTTCCCGGGAAAGCAATTGCATGTGGGCGATCACTGGATGAGTCGAATGGTCCATGGTTGGATGCAACCTAAGCATCCAGGGATGGGTTATCCAATGAGGGGCTCTCCTGTAACAGAATGCACAAAAGCTTTAGAGTCGGCCGTGCGGTTGTGCAGCTGTGGATGGGAAAGGCGGTCATGACATATATGAAAATCAAACAACATAAACAAGCAAGTCCCTAAACAGCAGGCATGGTCTGATTCGTTTTTCCTTTGTCCAGAAAGTTCCCGCTTACACTGGAAATGCACACACTGATGTCCATCAGAATGCTAGAGTTGGGGTTATGAAAAACGTTTTTGCTCAGCTGTCTTTTTACATTTTCTGTAGTTCCCATGTGGAACACCTGAATAGGTCTGGTGGCGGGGTGGGTCACAGCCAGAAGACTGTAAGACCTTTGGATGTTTTCAAGAGGGGACGGCCACCTGCCTGGCCGAGTCCATTTCTCAGGGGACTGAGGTTTCCACAGTCCAGAGCAGGTATTCCCAAACTCTTTCTGTAACAGGCAGGATAGCAAATTATTTACGGCTTTCTGGGCCAAACTGCTTCTGTGCTAGCGCCTCAACTCTGGCTTGGTACCTTGGAAGAAGCCGTAGATCAGATATGTAAATAAACGGGCTGTGTTGCAATCAAACTTTATTTACAAAAACAGGCAGTAAGCCCGATGTGGCCTGGGGACTACCATTTGCCCATCCCTGGTCTAGGTAAAAACAAACAAATGAACCAAAAAATGCAGCTTGATGAATGGTTTCAGTGAGTGCTTTAGCCAGTCCAGAAATAGCACCAATAGCAGGAAGGAACAGGCCCAGGAAGATTGGAAATGCAGACGTTTAAGTAGAGGCACAAAGATAAGTTGTAACATTCTTCCTCTGGACCTGCAGTTGCAGTGGCCAGGGGGTGGGGGGGGGTGGGGGGGTGCAGTTCGGACAAGACTTGGGAGCGTCTAAAACACACGTTAGCACATTAAAGGCTCCTTAGAGTCTTGCGGGAAGGACATAAATTTATTACCACTGTTGGACCCAGAGTTCCCCAAACCCGTTTGATGAACCACAGAACCCTTTTGTGGGTGTAAATATGTCCTTACACAGAAGCCAAGGCTATGCTAATTAAGGCAGTTCTTAGAGAAATCGGGCACACTCAGTAGGACACTTAGCCCTCACCCTTCTGTCAACGGGGGCGTAAGAATTTTATGCAGTCCCCCATAATCCTTTACTGAGCACCAGTTGTTTAGAAGGAACCGTGGGGGACCAGGAGGTTTAGACCACATGTCTCAGAATCCAGAAAGCGGGGCTCCAGGGGACGAACCAAATGCGGAGAGAGGTGGCTGACACAGACCCGGTGAGTCTGGCCAGGTCCGAATCGCAGAACCTCTAAGATCACAGGGAATTCAGCGACCCCTCGTTCAACCTCTTCTTTCACCAGCAGGGAGACCAAGGCCCCGAGCAAGGGTGGGGGGGTGGCTCACGGAGGCCTCCACTGCAGGTTCGTGGAGGAACTGAGACAAAACTAGGGTGAGAGACATCCTGTGTGACTCCGTTTTTATTAAACACCCAGAGGGGCAAATCCACGGAGGCAGAAAGCAGATGAGTGGTTGGTTACTGGAGGCCGGGGAAAGGGGGGTTGGGGAATGAGGAGGGCTGCCCCCCTGGGTTCCAGATTTCCTCCGGGGCGAGGACAGTGTTTTGGAGCCAGGTGGTGGTGACGGCTGCACTATACTGTGGCTTTACTAGATGCCACAGCGCTGTGTGCTTTGAAATGGTTGGAAAGGTGGATGTTATGTTATATGATTTCTACCACAATTCAAAAAAAAAAAAAAAGGAGGATGGTGAAATAATTTGTTGTCCAAATGTGGACACTTTGGAGAGTGAGAGTGGTCTGTCGCAGGTGAATGCGGTGTGTGTCCACCTTGACACGAACCGTGCGGCTGTGGTGCTCGGACCAGGTTCTGTGCCCCCAGTGGGACTCTGACTCGGGCGGAAAGAGCACGGCTGGTGGTACTTCGACAGCCCTGCCCGGCCCAGGGAGGGCGAGCGAACGGGCTCACGCTGTGTTTCTCCCGCACCTTTGGGCCTTTGCACAGGCGTTTCTGCTGTTGGCACCAACCTCCTCCTTCGCATGGTTGACTCCTGCCCGTGTTAGTTGATATGTCACCTCCTCCAGGAGGGCATCCCTGACTTTCCCTCCTTTGGGCTTTTTTAGTCCTGCTTTCCGCCCCCACCCGGGCACCACGCCCTCCCTATTTTATGGTGTTTTATTTCCTCCGCCCCCACTAGATTGTGTCACCCGTTGTGATCAGGAGCGGGGTCTCCTTTGCTTCCTGCTGCATTCCCAGTGCGGACCATGAGGGCTTTTCGTGGAGATTTGCCCGTGAGCTGAGTCACATGGTGATTAGAGTTCAAGCATTAGGCTTCCTTTACATTTGATTTTTACTTTCTTACTTTTTTCATGGTAAAATATACAGAGCATAGCCCTGGCCAGGTAGCTCATCTGGTTACTGCGTCATCCCGATACACCACGGTTGTGGGTTCAATCCCCAGTCAGGCACATATGAGAATCAACCAACGAATGCACAAATGAGCGGAACAAAAAACCAATCTCTCTCCCTTTCCCCTCGCCTTTTATGTCTCTCAAAAAAAATCCGTAAACATGCACAGCATAATATATATGCACAATGTATATTATACACAGCATAAAATGTGTCGTCTTCACTGTGTTGGGGTGCACAATGCAGTGGTGTTAAGTTCATTTACATTTTCCCTCAACCATCAGCACCACCCCCTCCAGAACTTTCCGTCATCTCCGACTGAAACTCCGCTCCCAGGGCACACGGAGCCCGCCCCCCAGCTGCTGGCCACCACCGTTCTGCGTCCTGTGTCTGAACGTGGCTGCCCCAGGTACTTCGTGTGGGTGGGATCGAACAGCCTTTGTCTTTCTGGGTCTGGCGTCTTGCAGTTAGCAAGGTGTCTTCGGGTTCATCCGGGTCAGCCTTCCCTTCCCCGTTAAGGCCGGATGATACTCCGAGGTGTGGGTGGGCAGACCGCATCCGCTCGCCTGTCCATCCATCAGGGGGCGCTTGCGTTGTTTCTGCCTGTTGGCCGTTGTGACTGTGACTGATGCAGCTTGGAGCTCGGCGTGCAGGTCTCTGTTTGAGACCCCTGCTTGCAGTTCTTCGGCGCCGTATCAGCGAGTGGGGTGGCTGCATCACGTGGTGATTCTGTGTTTAAGTTTTTGAGGAACCGCCCTGCTGTTTTCCACAGCGGCTGCACCATTTACCGTATTTTTTGGACCATAAGATGCACCTAGGTTTTAGAGGAGGAAAATAGGGGGAAAATTTTTTGAAGCAAAAAAATGTGGTAAAATGTTTAATAACATAAATAACATAATATTTCACCAATGTAAATGTAAACATAACAGCAGCATTAACAACCATTATTCCTCCCAAATTTGGGGGTGGGGGAGTGCATCTTATAATCTAAAAAATACGGTATATCCCCCCCCACCCGTGGGGCCCAAGGGTTCCAGCTTCTCCAAGTCTGCACCAACACTTGTGTTCTGAGGGGGTTTTTGTTTGTTTTATAATAGCTACCCTAATGGGAGTGAGTTTTCCTTTGCCCGTGAACATCATAGAAGCAGGTGTTGTAGTTAACTCCCTGTGGAGTTTGGAAGAAATCTGACAGGGAGGGAAGGGGGAAACAGCGAAAACAGCGGTGACTCCCACCTCCCACGGTCGGGGTCGGGGTGGGGGTCAGGTCGCTGCATGCCTCCAGCTTGGGTTTCCTCATCTGTAAGATGGGGTCATAACAGGACCCCTGTACGTGGGATTGTTAAATGGGTGACCCTTACAAATCACTTGTTGGCACAGAGCTTAGTGAGTAATAGTTATTTTGATTCTTAGCTTTGGAAGTTCAGAGAGTGGGCAGGAGAGAGCCGTAGAAGCTCTTCCTTTCGAATTGGTGGGGAGAGCACAGTGCAGAGGGGAACCTCTGGTGGGGGGCCGAAAAAGGAATCTGTTTGCACAAACAACATTAATGGAAATAAAATAAAGAGGCATTTTAAAATTTACCAGCCCTTCCACCGAGGTCCCCCCCACTTTTTTTTTCATGTGTCTCTTCCAGACCTTGACCACAAACAGTCCTAGCTATTGTCACAGCCTTGACTGGAAGTGATGTGCGGTCTGTCACCCTCGCCCCAGGATTATCCAAAGTGCTTTCCCCGGGATCCCACAGACCTCCCTCCCACCCCACCCCGTCCAGGGCTGCGGGATAAGCCCCTTGCACGGGAAGCTGGGGCACTGTCACCTTTTGACAGGCCGTCGGTCATTGCTCAGTTTTTGCTCTTGTAGCCATGGCGACCATCTTTCCTAATCCCAAAATCAGGGTGTGTGTGGGGTGATGGGGTTTTGAGTGGCTTGTGACGTTCTGGGTGAACCGGGAACCGGTGGTCTGTCTGTCTGCCAACACTGCAACGTCTGTGACATGTCAGGAACCCCGGGTTTTTACAGCTAAGGGTTAGCACCCCGAGCCCCGGCTGTGTCATTCTGCACTTGGGTGGATAACACCACCGTGGGTACTTTCCCCTTTGGGTGTCTGGCTTTCTCTGCCTTTAGATGCCTCTGTGGGATAAGGTTTTAGAAGTGGGACTGCTGAGTCAAAAAGCGATGTGTTTTTTTTGGGGGGGGTCTTTTGGAGAAAAACAACTGATTGGTAGTTGGAGTGTCAGAACCTAGCTCAACTTTCACTGGAGTGGGACCTGGCCCGTGCTCTGAACCGCGTTTTTCTCATCTGTAGCACGGTAATAATTTGAAAAGCACAGGGTTGTTGAGAGTATTAAATGGGAGAAGGCAGAAGGAGCACAGAGTCACGTGGTGTGATGCCTGCCTCTTGATGGAGTTTCAAAAAAATGTTAGTGGAAAGTGAATGTTGCCAAATTGCTTCTGCAACTTACATTGGCCCTGGGAGCGGGTGAGGGTTGCAGTTTCTCCACACCCACGCCTGCATTGGATACTATTATTTTCTTCTCTTGGGCATGCTGTCTCTTAAAGTATGTTTTTGCACACTGGCTTCGTGTCCAGTATGGTGGTCAGATCCCGGGAATGCAACTGTGAACTGGACCCAGGTTCCTCCTGGCCAGGAGCTCCCCCGGTCTAGTGGAGGAAACAGAGGCAGTTACCAGGTGTGCCATCAGTGCTGGGCTAGAGAGGAGCACGGGGACTCAGATCCCAGGGCACCCAGGAGGCACCTGAACCCATGTGGGGCATCAGGGAGGACTTCCTGGAGGAGGTGGCAGCTTGGAGCTGAGAACTGAGGGATGCCTAGAGATCAGCATCCAGGTAGTAGCAAATGGCAGTGTAGAGGCTTGAAGATGAAGGAAAGCACAGCATGTCTTGTGACCTGTCTGGGGTTCATCGTAAGCATGTGAGAGACAGACAGACGGACAGACGGATGGGGAGGTGTCGATCATTAGACTGGAGCTAGTGGAGTGCAGAGGACCCAGACCCTGCCAGGCCTCGGGGAAGGCGTTCGATCTGTATCCAGACGTCAGCGGGGAGACTGCACGGGCTTTGCGCAGGGCAGCGAGGGGATGGATGGTGTTCGCCTGTCAGAGGATCACTCTGGCTGCTGCTAGGAGAATAGACGGGAGGGGGCTCAGCGGGGACCAGGATGTCGGCGAGGAGGCGGGTCTTAAATGCCCTTCTCAGGGAAGTTTTCCCTGGCCACTCCTTCACCGTCCCTCATCTAACCTTCTGCGTGGTTATTCACCCGAACATTCATTTTGCTTGCCTACGTCCACTGCCTGTTACTGGCTACTTGACCGTCAGCTCCATGGGAACGGGTCTTGTCCCCAGCACCTCGCCCAGAGCCTGGTACCTGGTGGGTGCTCAATAGTTGCATTTTGGGATGAATGAATGAGTGAATGAGCTAAGGATGCGGCCATGGGGTTGGAGGAGAGAGGATGCCTGCATTCCAGCGACACAAGACACTTTCCATCTGGGGCCTGTGGGTGGACCAGCCACACACATTTCCTGCAGCCTGGCTCTTCTGGGGGGACACGGGCACACACATGGCCCTCCGCCCAGTGCGCCACGCAGATTTGCAGACTTGGGAGCCCAGGTCACATTCCGGAAGACGCTGGAAGGTGTCAGGACTGGCTCGCGCCCCTCAGCAGATGGTGGCATTCCCAGGAAACGGCGCCGAGAGACGGCTTAGTGAACGGCTGGTGAGCTCCCAGATCGGATTGAAGGGTGTGAGCATGAGGAATTGGCAACAGCTGTTAGAACGAATCAACGCCTCTGAATCGGAGCGAAAAGCTGCCACACTGTTGGGTTCGGAATGGAAGCGCTTCTCTGGCCCTGTACGGTTCTCTCAGATTTCCCGGGAGACCCTGGGCTCCCCGCTGCACCCCCGGCACCCAGCCCGGAGCCTGGTGTGTGGAAGGAAGCTCCGAAGGATGGACGGATGAGTGCTCTCGAATGGCGCCCAGTTTCAGGAACTGTTGGTCTTGGTGACTCAGTTCCCAGGAAAAATGGGACTTTTTCTCTGCATGAAATTGCAGGAAATGGAATTTTAAATTTTGCAAATCAATTCAGCAAAATCAAGCCTGTGGACCTGGCAGGCTTAGCAAAAAGCAGAGACGTACCCATTGCTATCCCCTGCTCCAGGTGCTCGAGGTCGGACCGACACGCCTGTCTCCTGGGCTCCTGCGGCCTCCTGATGTCCCCCGGGGCGACGCCCACGATGACTAGAAGGGGATGGCTCCCACTCAGTGTCCCAGCTTTCTCCAGGGAGCTCTTGTTTACCTGGCTTTAGCCATAGCACTAATAATTTTAAAAAGAGCAAGTGAGGACCTGCCCAAGTAGCTCAGTTGGTTAGAGCATAGTCCTGATACACCAAGGTTGCGGGTTCAATCCCCGGCCAGGGCACACCCAAGAATCAAGCTTGTGAGTGCATGTGAGACACAGACAGACGGGCATTCTGATGAATCCATCAATAAATAGAATGACAAATCAATGTCTCCCTCCCTCCCTCTCTCTCTCTCTCTCGCTCTCTCTCTTCCCCCCTCCCTACCCCCCTTCCTCTCTCTCTCTAAAATCAATCAACAAAAATTTAAAAAGAGCAAGTGAGGCCCACTCCAGGAATGCGTAGCATCTTGCTGCTGTGTGGGCTTCTGAAATGTTTTGGAAGAGACTACCATCTCTTAAATTAAGCAGAACATATGTGATACGTTGAAAGTGGGGTTTAAAGCATCTACTTCAGTAAGCGTCTTTGTATTTTATAATGGGCTCAGTGAGAACCTGAGAATCCTGGGTTTCTCTAGGTTGGGGAACACCTTCAAAGTATTACCTAGCCATTCACTCCGGCGGTTTAAAAACTTTTCCCCCTTCGTTTATTGCCTTATTAATTCATTCATGGATTCGTTCGTGCAACCATATTTACATGCCAGGCATTTTAAATGGGAACTGGAGAGGAACCCCGAAAATGTGGAACAGATTACAGATAGCAGAGACACCTCTGTGGCTGAGAGGGGTGCGGATGAAGAGGCTGGGTTCTCTGCCTTTCCCTCCCCCTTCCCTGTGGTGTGGCTGTTGGGACGGCTTTGCGAGCCCAGAGTGGGGTGACGTTCGGGTGCCCCCGACCCTGGGTTGGCAGTGGTCGCTTATGGCGACTCCCTTCCCAGGAGAAGCCATCCAGAGAAGCAGCCATCTCACATCTGGGCAGAGGAGCTGGGGTGCCAGTGTGGGGTTAACATGGTCGCTGCAGGCGTCTGACAGTGGCCCGTCGGAGACACTGGGGCTCCGCCCTGTGGCCCAGTGAGACCGGTGGTGCCTCCCGCAGCGGCCAAGCATCCAGCAGGACTCTGCACCGCTCTCCGGTCCTGTCATCCTGTAGCACTTGACCCGTGGCGACCCGAAGCACACCAGAGCCAGAGAAACTCATCTGATGTCCCAGAGTGTGGTGTGTGACGAGACTCCCGACATCTGTACTTATGCAGCATCTTAGAAGGGCTGGGGAGCGGGACCAGGAGAGTATTTCTTCATTCATTTATGCATTCGCTCAGTAATTACGTAGGTGGTGCTATTATAGGCCAGGCCACTGTGCTGACTACTGGGACTCGGGGGGCCCTCTGGGGGCTTAGCGTGGAGTGGGAAAAACTGGTGTGAAGCATCACGCACTATTAAATGTAACCGTAGCTGTGAGGAGGCCTGCTGTGTATCTGTGGGGCTCTGTGGACATGTGAGAGGGAGACCGTACTAGGCCGGAGGGGGGCAGTGGTCCGAGCTGTGACCCCTGGGGTGGGCCTGTGTCTGAGCAAGAGAGGCAGCTCAGAGAGCAGGCACGGTGTGTGCAAAGGCCCTGGGGAGGTATCCGAGCACCTCCAAGAGCTGCAGTATACAAGCACCGCTGAGCAGGAGAGCTGGCTCCCAAACCAGCCAGCGCCTGGAGTGCTGTGGAGTCACCTCCTCTGAGCCAGGCAAGCCTTCCCGGACCACCACTCCCAGTTCTAGGTAGCGAACCCTCCTAGCCCTGCGCCCCCATGTACCCCGTTGTGAGCCATGGTGTTTACTGCCCAGTGTTATGATTGTTTGCACGTGTGTGCTTCTCACGCAAGATGGGGAGTTCTTCCAATGCAGGGGACATTTCTCGTTCATCTCATCTCTGTGCACATAGCAGGTGCTCAGTAAACATGAAGCAGAGGAACGGGGGAGATTTTTAGGGAGCCCTGGCTGTGGCCCCGCACTTTCCGTGTGCCTGTGTCTGAGCCCGCGATGCCAGAGAGCCGAAAGGAGCGTGAGTCGGCCGGCCTGCGGGAGATGCCGGCGCCTGGCACTGTCTGCGTGCACATCGCTGGGACGCGGGGCTGAGGCTGTCATCCTGTGTCTCCCCAGACCCGCCGAGACTCAGCCTGCAGGGACGAGCCTCCCTCCCCCACCGGCTTCTGCCACGGGAGCGCAGGGACAGCCCCGTGTGCAATGAGATGTGACTCCATTGGCATCTTCTGGCACCCACACGTCCCCAGCCGGGGCCTGCCAGCTCGGGTAAGTGGGGTGGAGTGTTCTGGGGGTGGGGGGTGCCTGTGGGTTCTGCCAGGGAGTTTTCTCCCCGTCCTTTGAGCCCTGTTATTGTCCCGTGTGTCATGTTTGGGCTGCATATGTGTCCCTGAGCAGGGTCTCCGCAGGTCACGGGGGTTGGCTCTGAAGGTGAACAGTCCCGATTGGCGGCAGGGCCGTCTGTGTCAGTGGGGGTCGAGTTCTCCCTTTTTCCAATTCCCCGCTTCTCCGTATCTGCCCCTCTCCTCTGCTTCTGACATGTCTAGACAGTGTTCTCAGGTTTAGGAGAAGGAATCTGTTAGCACCATCGAGCGTGTAAGGAAGAGAAAATATCAAAATCTGTCTGCCTTTCTTTCCCGCAGGCTGCTGCGTGAGTCAGAGCCGGGGGCAGCGGTGTGGGGCCCCAGGAAGGGGAGCGGGAGGCTTGCACTGAGCCGAAACACCTTCTACTGCTAGCCCACCTGGAGGGGGCAGGCGGGGGGCAGTTTTTTGGGGAAGCAGAACAGTGTTGTGATGGTGGGGACTTGGGGGTGGGGTAGGAATGGGCAGGAATCAAGAATAGTGACTTGTCTGGTACTTTTTAAGACCAGAAAAGGAATAAAACACAGTTTCAGAAAAGGCAGAGCAGAAGGGGTTGAAGACTTGAGGTCCAGTTTCAGCTGTGTGATGTAGGCACACAGGACGCCCTCTCTGAGCCCTTTCCGTTTGTTCTGTAGTGGAGCTACCGGTACTGCCCATCTCGTGGGCTTGTGGGGGGTTGATGCGACAGGAGGGCCCCTGACTTGAAGAGAGCAGTTCATACAGAGCTGGGTGGACGGGGGGCTATGCCCGGGCCGCAGAATGAGGTCTGACCATCACTGTGCCCACCCCCTGTGGGGTTGGGAGGGTGGCACGACGTGCAAGACACAGGATGCCCTTGACCAGCCTGGAGGCCTCATTGCTAGTATGCCCTCGCCATTAGCTGTCACTCTCACTGAGATGTTGACGGCAGCCAGCATGCAATGGGCGTTCCCCAGAAAAGAACTCAAAGGCAAATAACAATGTAACTGAGTGAAAAATCAAGATGACTTCTTTTTAAAGGCATCTGGAAGGGCCAGGGAGGGGAGGGGAAGTCTGGTTGGTGGCTGAGGCTTGGGTTCAGAGCCATTCACCTACTCTGTGACCTCAGGGCTCTGGCTTCAGGTGACTGTGTCAGCTGGGATGGTCACTTACCCCTGTGTGCTGGCACGCAGCCCAGGGTGGTGACGAGGATCAGCTGGGACGCTGATGCTCAGAGGCAGGCTCTGCGGTGGGAAAGGAGTTGGTGCCGGGAGTGAGGGGACCCGGGGGTGCTGTCACTGGGGCTCGTGCTGGAGCGTGTAGCGTGAGTGTGGAGTCCGGCTGGGTCCGAAGCCTGACTCTGCTGCTTTTCTGAGTGACTTCAGGCTGGTCACCTGGCCTCTCTGAGCCCATTTCCTTATCTGCACAGCAGAGACAGTCATTTTTCACCCCAAGAGCTGGCCTTGAGGTCAGCTGAGTCGGGCAAGTGTTAGAGAATGTTGGTGCCCCCCCCAACCTTTTGATCTGGAAAGAACTTCAAAAGCAGTCACTCAGTCCACTCCCCTTGCCCCCAGCCCAGAGAGGTGGAGCGGCTGGCCCAGGCTTGCCCGGTGAGGTCAGCAGGGAGCTGCTGTCCAGAACTCGGGGCTCCGGCCTGCCTCCACCCAGACGAGGGCTGAATGTGAAGTGGGCTCTGTTTGTTTTGTTCTGTGCCCACAGCGGCTTCTGCATTTCGGATGTTTGGTGTCCCCATGGGTCCACAGCCATAGCCATGGCGACGCGGGTGGAGGTCGGCTCCATAACGACCCTGACAGCAGTGCCGGGCCTCGCTGAGGTCGCCAAAGAGGAGACCCTGGCGCGGTCCTACTTCTGCCAGGCCCGGGACGCCCCTGGGGCCCCCTCGGCGCGGCTCTCGGAAGGAAGAAGCCCCCTGCGGAGTCCCGCACGCTTACTCCCCCTGCCCAGACTCGCCCCCAAACCCTTCTTCAAGGAGAAGGCCCCAGACCCAAAGACCCCCGTCGCATCCTCGCAGCCCAGCCCGGCCAGGCCGGCTCCTTCCTGTGGGCCCCCCCAGGACGGGGCGGCAAAGGCCCTGGGCGAGGGGATGCCCAGCCTGGCGGGGCCTGAGGCGGGGAGCAGGGAGGGGCTGCAGAGGAGCTCGTCCCTGTTCCACAAGGCCGCCCCCCTGCGGCCCAGCCCCGGCTTGGAGATCCTCTTCGAAACCACCAAAGCCGGCCCCACGCTGAGCAAGCGGGCCAGGGAGGGGGCGCAGGAGGCTGGCGCAGGCGTGTCTCAGGTGCCCCCCTCGGGCTCTCGGCCCGAGGTGGCCGCCAAGCCCTCCGTGCCCACCCGAAAGCCCGGGGTGACCCTCCCCCGCCCGGCCTCCCTGTCCCAGGACACGATGCCAGCCGCCACTCGAGAGGAGGCAGGCCCAGGGGAACCTCCCGCCCAGGCCGGGGGTGTGGAGGACACGGGCAGCCCCGCCGTGGAGCCCAGGCCTCCTCGCCCGAAGAGGAGGCCGGTGTCAGCCATTTTCGTGGATACCATTCAGCCCCAGAAACCAGGCCCAGGCGGAGTGGCTGTGGTGGGGAAAGCGCCCCCCACACCCCCTGAGAAGACGTGGGTGCGGAGGCCCAGGCCCCTGTCCGTGGACCTCACGGCCCGGTTTGAGAGCAGAGAGGCCTTGCTGAGGAAGGTGGCCCAGGAGGCCACGGCGGATCCCGCCGGCCACCAGCGGGGGCCGGAGCGGTCCAACCCGGAGCCCAAAGAGGAGGGCGCATGTCTGGGCAAAGCAGAGGCCCCCCTTCGGGACCCCGATGCAGACTTCCTGGAGGTGGCCAAGAAGCTCCGAGAACGGAAGGACAAGGTGCTTTCTAGGCAGGTGGGCTCTGCCAGGGTCAGCTCCACCGAGGACCGGAGGCTTGGGGAGGAGAGAGCCATGCCGGACGGGGTGCCGGAGAGGGCTCCAGACTCCCCCTCGCCCAGGTTAGGGAGAGGCCAAGAAACAGCTGAGGTCAAGAGCCGAGCATCCGATGGGGACATCCGGACCAGGGGGGAGTGGGTCCCCCGGGGCAGCGTCAAGAAGCGCCTCAGCCTCTTTGGGGAGGAGAGCGCTGTGACTGTGGCCGCGGCAGTGGGGCCTGAGTCCCCACCTGCCACTCCTGAGTCCCCGTCGGCTGCTCCAGAGCTACAGAAAGCGTCAGTGAGTGTCCAGGAGCGGATCAAAGGCTGGGCCACCGAGAGCTCCGAGGCCAAGCCGGAGGTCAGAAGGAAGGCATTCCAGGCACGGCCACTGTCAGCGGACTTGACCAAACTGTAAGTAGGACTGTCCTACGGGGTTCACCCTATGCCCAAGCTGCCTCAAACCACCCACCGTAGGCCCCCCAGGACAAGGAACTGCTGGGCACCCTATACCCCCTCTCCGGGTTTATCCACAGCCTTAAGAGAAAGTGGCGTTAGCTGCCACCTCTCAGAGGAGGTGTGTGCCAGCAGTGGGGCCGGGAGCCCAGTTTTCTTGTCCCTCCTCATCTTTGCACTTGCGAGAGATTGTGCCCATTTCACAGACTGGGATAGGAAAGGCGAAGTAGTGTCAGGAAGGCGGGAGCCCGACGTATTCCAGCTGAGCCTGTCTCCATAGCTGAGCTGTCCTTTCCTAAAGTCTGAAAACACTTACTACCATAATTTGCCATGTATAACGCACCCTTTTTTGCCCGAATTTTTGAGGAAAACATAAAGATGTGCATCGTACATGGATAGCACTAAAACGTGGGAGCATGGGAGTGCGTTCTATGTGAAATGTGGTATATGGCCTGGGGCGACCTCCATGAGTGGCCTTCAGAATACGACCAGATGGGTCAACATAGCTCGAGCAGGTCACCTCCCCTGCTAAACCTCAGTTTTTTTGTCTCCTGATCCTAAGACCTTCCTTAAGGGTAGAGACTCAGACATAATACAAGGGGTCTCTCTGCCCATGGGAAGCCCTCACTGCATTGTAGCTCTGAGTGATATCGTTAATCCTGTTCTGGAATAATGATTTTCCAAGCCTGCCCAACCTCTGACATCTCTTGTTCCTTTGTTTTCCCACAAGTGGCTGCTTGATTACAACAGGGAGATGCCCCTGGGCGTGTTCCCTGGCTCCGTAATGACATGCATGCCACTGACATACTGTGTCAGGGATGGAGCTTCCAGGGGGCAGGACTTCTGGGCAGGCTGCCCTGCCCGGCCTGGGAACTGGGGCAGCCAGCCGGGCCGGAATTAGACCATTGGCTCTCAGCATTTAGAATCACCTGGAAAAAAACCCCAGAGAGTCCGATTCGGTTGGTCTGGGGAGAGGGGCTCCTGTCCTGTTTGTTGTTAAAAACTTCCCAGGTGATTCTCCTGTGCTGGCCTGAGAACACCTGAGTTCAGGTAACAGAACGGGGTCAGGGACCCACACATCTTCTTTCATTGCAGGGCCTTGGGTTAGTCCCATCAGACAGGTGGGTAAAATGAGGCTCCCAGTGTAAGCTGAGTTTCAGAGGTTTGATTTCTCTCTCTTTTTCTTCTCTGCAGCTCCTAGCCCTGAACAAATCTTTAGGTATCCACTCCAGGGAACTTTTCAGAGATGGAAAAATTCTAGCTCAGAACTCCACCTTCTTCCTCATCCCCTTCACAAGTGGGAAAACAGGCCTAGAGAGGGACAATGACTTGGCCAAAGTCACCCGGAGAGGCAGAGCCAGGCCTGTGCCCCCACACATTCCAGGACGGCCCACTGCCCCCGAGTGAGTCCCGTGGCTGGCCTGCCGTGGGGCTGCTGTTGTGGCTGTGGGTTGCCAACCACAACCACTAATTACCCCTCCTGGGGCATCTGCAGTCTTCCCTAAACGCCCTCATGTAGCTATTAGGGCTTTGAGTAGCCTCTTCTCCGCCCTACAAAAGGTAATAGGGAGGCGTTAATTAACCCCGTTTTATAGATCAAGAGACAGAGGCTCAGGCAAGGTCACCAGCCCGGCCTGAGCTCCCACAGTGGGAAGTCGGTAGAGCCAGCACTGGCACCCTGGTCTCTTCCCCAAGCCAGGGGCTCCCGCCTCCCGACGATGCTATGCTTAAGGTAGGCTGTCCCCACCGGGCCCCTCTCTATAGGTTTGGTGCCCAGAAAGGAAAGGTCTGTTCTCAAAGCCCCTCGGGCACTGTCGCTCTGATGGTCTCCATGCTGATTGCACCCCCGGGTCCCAGAGCTGGTTCTGGGGTGTGGGGTGGAGCGAGTCACAGCTGCTGGCCCATTCAAGTAACTTGGATCTCTGCCAGGTTTTCAAGTTCAGCTTCAAGCAACGAAGTCAAGTATGAGAGGTGTGCGGAGCTGAGTGACGAGCTTGCTAAGGAACCGAGAAAGAAGGTAAGGAGCCATTGTGTTTGGCCGTGCGTACTTACACTCACTGGAAGAGATTTTGTGATCTATGAGGCCCAGGAAGAATCCGAAGCCCCACACAAACAATAAAACAGTTCTTAATGCTGGGACTTTGCAAGTGCCTTCTGGCGTGGTGGGTCTGATTCCCTGTTATGCGGTGTTAGATGCATTTTGCAAATGCAATTGCTGAGTATTTATTTTCTCTGTACAAAGAGGAAAAGGGACATGGCTTTCCTGTGTAAGAATGCCTGCTTTATTGAGAATTTAATAAAGGTTAAAACATGTTAATAAGCCCTGGCCAGGTAGCTCAGTTGGTTAGAGCATCATCCCAATGTGCCAAGTTTGTGGGTTCGATCCTCAGTCAGGACACGTACAAGAATCAACCAATGAATGCGTAAATAAGTGGAACAGCAAATCAATGTCTCTCTCTCTCTTTCTCTTTCTCTCTCTCCCCCTCTCCTTCTACCCCCTTCCCTCTCACTCTCTAAAATCAATAAATAAAACATGTTTAAAATGTTGGTAGAAACCCCCTCAATTTCCCTAGTTGTGGACCCTGCTTCCTCTTCATTCCTGACTTTTACCAATCAGCAGAAGGAAGGACATTACCAGCAATTAAATTGCTCTAAAAGTATCTTTATTTGTTTTTTTCATAAGTAAAAGCTCATAAATAACTCCTAGGTGTAACTGGTTTGTGGTCCATGCTTTCTGCAGAGTTGCAGTTTTTTTAAAAACAGCTTCGTGGAGGTGTAATTGACATGCAGTAAACTGCACGCCTTTCAAGGGTTCAAGCCGGTGAGTCTGACATCCATGCGGGCACACCTGTGAAACTGTCACCGCAATCAAGACAACCAACGTCCCCAGACACAGCTGTTTCCGCCTCGTAATCCTTCCCTTCTCCTCCTCCGAGCAGCCACTGCTCTGCTTTCTGTCACAATAGATTAGTTTGTGTTTTTTTAGGTTTTTCCATAAATGGATCCAGTGCCTTTGTTTTGGTCTTCCTTCTTTCACTCAAAATAATTATTTGAGATTCATTACATTGTAGCATGAATTAATTGTTCATTCTTCTTGCCCTGGCTGGTGTGGCTTGGTGGATTGAGCGCCAGCCTGCAAATCGAAAGGTTGCCGGTTCGATTCCCCTTCAGGGCACAGGCCCAGGTTGTGGGCCAGGTCCCCAGATGGGGGCATGCAAGAGGCACCCAATCGATGTTTCTCTCACACATCAATGTTTCTCTCCCCCTCTCTCTCCCTCCCTTACCCTCTCCCTGAAAATAAAGAAATAGAATATTTTAAAAAATAATTCATTCTTCATTGCTGAGCAGTACTCCGTTTATGGGTTGGCCACAGTTCATCCATTCACACTTCGATGGACCTCAGGGTTGTTTCCAGGGTGGGGTCCATGGCAGGTCAGCGGCGTTGAGTGTATTGTCAGTGCGGTGCGATCAACCCTCCCCAATAGCTAGTTCCAGGATTTTGCAGCACCCCAAATGGAAACCTCTCACCCGGTCACTTCCCATCCTACAGCTCTGGCCCCTGGTGACCAGGCATCCGCTGTCCCTGCATACGTGTCTGTTCCAGGCATTCCAGAGAAAGGGAACCGCAGACACACAGCTATCGCATGTGGCTTCTTTCACGTCACACAGCGCTCTCAAGACTCGCGCTGTGGTGTGTGTGGGGCTCCGCCCCTTTTCCCGGCTAAACGGCGCTCCGCCGCACGCACAGAGCACGCACGGAGCACGCACAGAGCACGCACGGAGCACGTTGCATTCATTCATTCATCGGCTGGTGCATGTTTGGGCGGCTTCCCCCCTTTGGCCGTAGTGACTTGCGCTGCTGTGCCCTTTGGTGCACAAGTTTTTGTCTGAACGCCTGCTTTTAGTTCTCCGGGGTGTATCTCCGGGAACGGGATTGGTGTCCTGTGGTTAATTCTTTGTTTAACTTGTTGACGTAGACGTATTTCCAACAAAAAAAATTTAAAAAATTACTAACAAATACATGCCTATTACAACAATCACACAGAGCCAAAGTGTGTCTGATTAAAAGGTAATTTTTTTCATCCTTATTCCTTTCTGCTGCTCACCGTTTGACGTACGTCCTCCCCCCCCC